>JASDQU010241953.1:126370-146065 GCA_032191745.1 Picea mariana
AAGTATCCTTCATCACAAGGAAGAGAAGGAGATCATGGAAAAACTCCTTCACATCAAGATCCATGTCAAGAAGACCAAGATAAACACTATTTTCGACTCTACTTCACAGGATAATATCCTAGCAGTGGATATAGTAAGAAATCTTGGATTGGAGGTTGAAAATCATCCTAGCCCCTACTCATTGGGTTGAGTAAACAAGGATGCAAAGATCAAGGTAACAAAATAGTTTAATATTCAATTTGTTTTAACTGTAAACTTTATTTATGAAGTGGTGTTGGATGTATTAACCCTATACATGTGTGGTGTGGTGATTGCGAGCCTTGACATGTATATGAAGGATGCACCATTCATGAAAAGATCCAACTAGTACCACATGATCAAGTATGGGAAGTTATACATAATCAACACACACAAAGGTAAATCTAACATCTCACCAGTAAGTGCCAACAAAGAAAATAAGTTGATTACTTATAGTTAGAAATATTTTTTACTTTTATTAAGATAAAATTAGTTTGATGATGAGTCGATAATAGTAAAGGCATCCCCAGAGGAGTGTACTAAAGAGTAGAGACATAAGTTGAAGGAGTTTCTACAGGAATATAGAGGAGTGTTCCAGGAACCTAAAGGGATATCACCCAAGAGGGACACGGAGAAAGAAATATAGTTATTTCAATTCTCCCCTTTGTTGAACATTAGGTTTTAGATATAGTCTATTCTTGAAGAAAATGACGTAAAGTAGTAGTTGCAAAAGATTTTGTAGAAAGGAGTGGTTCGACTAAGCACCTCAACTTGTGTGTCACACATCATTATAGTACCCAATAAGGATATGAATTGGCATATGTGTATCAATTACAAATATTTAAACAATATTACACTCAAGAATCAGTACCCTTTACCTAGGATCAATGATTTGTTAGAGTAATTGTAGTATGTCAAGTGATTCACCAAGTTGGATTTGAAATTAGGACACCACTAGATATGTGTCAAATAAGGAGACACTTGGAAGACCTCCTTCAAGACAAGGCAAGGTCTGTATGAATGGTTGGTCAAGCCATTTGGCTTATGTAATGCACCAGCTACATTTATGATACTAATGAATGATATATTATGCCTATGTTTAGATTCATTTGTTATAGTATATTCGGATGATATGTTGGTTTATATATCTACCTAGGATGAACACATATCACATCTTATGCAGGTGTTAGAAATCCTAAAAGAGTACTAGTTTCTAGATAACCTCAAAAAATGTGAGTTTTCCCAACAATCATTGGTGTATTTGGGGTATGTAATCAATGGATTTTGTGGGAGGTTTACCAAAAACAAGGAAGGGACACAACTATCTATTTGTGGTAGTTGACAATTTCAAAATTATGTGCATTATGATGCCCTCTCAAAACTCCATTAAAGGACAAGAAGAAGCAAGCAAGTTCTTTGAACATGTCTAGGTGCACTTTGGGATACCAAGAGCATCATCTTAGATTGAGATACTATATTTCTTAGCGCATTTTGACCTACATTGTGGGATAATATGGACACGAAATGAATATATATACAACATTCCATCCATAGACATATAGGGAGACATAAGTAGTCAACGGGAATTGGATGCATCTTTTGATGGGTTAGAATTAGAAGAATCCAAAGACATGGCATGAAAACTTGATCTATATCCAACACTCTTATAATAGATCAATCCACACTTCTACTATTAAGTTAGCTTTTGAAATTTTCTTTGGATATTTTCCACCTTCACCCTTGGATGTTGTATATGAAAAACAAGGAGTGAGGGAGAACCTCACAAGAAATACATTGAGAGAAGATAAAATTTTTGAGAATATTAGGTAGATTCATTTGCAGGTACATGAGATGTTAAAGAAGCCACGAGAAACGTATAAGGCCATACTTGATAAAAACATAACCAAGTAATTCAAAGTGGGAGAGAGGGTTTGGTTACAGATAAAGAAGGTCCTGGTAAGAATACCAAGGCTCTATAATATGTCCCTTTCAGGATTTTGGAGAAGGTGGAAGATAATGTCTATAGACTCAATATACCTCCATATATGCAAATTTACTCAATGGTGAATGTGGATAATCTGAAATTTTATGAACCTTCCAAATTGGATCAAGAGGAGGAGAAAGTCCTACCTACCATAGAGTACTTAGCACTAGATTCTTAGGAAAAGTTGGTAGAATACATGGCTTTGCAAAAGAAGTTTATAACCACAATATGGGGGAAGCATGAACTTTGGCAGATTGGGTTGAGAGGACAAATTTTAAGAAAAGAAAAATGGTACTCTAAAGAGAAGGTAGAGGAAAAACTTTCTCACCTCATTTAGTAAATAATTAAGGCATCAAAATCTTCGCTAAATGGGAAGGTATGATATGGATTGGATCATTATATAATTTTCCATATATCTCAATACTTTATAGGTGGAAAACAAAATTAGAGCAATCAACTTGCAGAGCCACTTTAGAGGTTGCTCCCAATTTGGAAAATTTGGGAAAATCACCCTAAATATTCCATAGCCATTTAGAGGCCTCAAATGATTTTTTTTTTTGGATCCAAAACTACTACAAAGGAAGATGTTGTATTCTACACACCAAGACCTTTACAATGGTGCAAGAATCACCTCAATCAAAGTTCGTATATGAAAGTTATTCCTCTTGCAAATTGACCTACCGTGTTGAACATCATGGTATGATTGGATTCCATGTCATCCACCGTTACTTAAACGTGTGTGGATAGCCATGTAGTGGATCTTCAAGAACATTCTATAATTCCAAACCTGATCACTAATTCAAGGTTGAGGAAGTCAATACTGCAACCCTAGACAACTATCTGGTTATGTTAAATAGTAGGTTGCTAGGAGGAGGAAGGTTTCCATTCTTTTTCATGTGTCTTGTCCAATAGCAGATCAAAACATCTGAGAGTGGCATTTTGTGAGCATAATAGGGGAGGAGGATTTTGTAGTAGCCATTCAAGCTAGAGTATCAAAAGGTAACTCCATATTGAGTTCTCATTCCTCTATATGTGCATTTTATAATTGAAGCAAAGAGAGAAAAGCATAGGCCATACCTTCTAGCTAGGTTTTCTCTCATATTGGATTTCCCATGACAAATATTGTGTTCATTTATGTGTATGTGTGTATTTTGTGTATTTTCTTTCATTTTTGTATTTTGGTTATTTCTCAAATTCAAGCAAATATAGTAATTAACTAATCTGGGATCTAACGAAATAAAATGCAAAAATCTAAGATATTAGAATAGTTTAATATATGTTCTGACAACATGTTCCAATGGAATATCCACAACAATTTACATATCAAATTATTATTAGAATATCTCATCCCATCACTTTTTGCAACCATTGCAGAGGATTAAACCTGGGTCACCCATGTGACAAGTGCGAATACTGACCACTTTACTGAATTATCCTTTAAAAATAAATGTCTTATTATGTAGTACAAGTTCCTAAGAGCTTGATGTTAATGTTGAGAACACACTTATATTGGGGGGGTGAATCAACATAAGACAATGCTTTTATTTTTCAAACATTCATGAACCATAAGAAAACAATCAAATATGAGATATATTAATTGCATAACATGGAACACAAGATTTACGTGGAAACCATTTCAGAAAAAAAAAACCACAAAATTTATCTTTATAATCATTTGTAGGCACCAACCTAATAGAGACACCAATCCCCATTGTACAAATCTTGGTAGGAACCAACCTACTTTTATAGATCTTCATAGACACCAATATAATGGAGACACCAATCCCTACCCTAAGCACCAACTTAGCAAGAGACGCCAATCTATTTTTTTTATAGGCACCAACCTACTCTTACAAATCTTCGTAGACACCAATCCCCACTGCTAAGCACCAACTGAGAAAGAGACATCAATATATTTGTGTGAGTTGCACAAACCTTCACCGAGTCTTCTTTCAACTTCTACCTTCACTAGGTCTACCTTTTTCTTCTACCTTCACTAGGTCCACTCACTTATTCTACCTTCACCAAGTCTTCTCACTACTTCTTCATTTACCATGTCTAACCAAAATTTGAATTTCCAATTGGTAACTTTCTCAAAACTTGTTGTTTTGGGCCTCTTCCCAAGAATGAACTTGTATAACATTCCATGTATCCAATTTTGTAAATTAGATTCTAAAATTGTCACCTGAGGTATTATTGTAAATGTTTCCTCTATTCTTTGGAATTTTCACACTCTGAAGAGTCACACAAAAAAAGTTATAGTGAAAATGACAAGCTAGTTGTTTCAAACTAATTTCACGAGAACTAAAGAACCCTAAATTCCACAGGTAATATCTATAAAATAATATCAAAACATCATATGAAATTTGTATTGTATCTATACCAATATCTCTCAATTGTCTCTACAATGTTTCAAGTTCTAAAACATCCCAAAAAGTAAGTTATAGTGAAAGTGCCAAGATGACATGTTTTAAACTGATTTGAGGAGAATTTAGGAACCCTAACTTCCATAGGGAATGTCTCCACAAGTGTATAGAACCAACATATTAAATTTGCACCAATTGTACATGATGATCTATCCTCTATCTCTGCAAAGTTTCAAGGTATGAAATATCCTAGAAAATAAGTTATACAAATGTTCCAAGTTGCCATGTTTGAAATTGATTTCATAAGCATTCTAGAACCCTAACTTCTAGAGGGAATATCTATGAATGTATAGTGAACCAACATATGAAATTTGTACCACATGTACACAAATATCTCTCCTTTATCTCTACAAAGTTTCAAGGTCTGAAGCATCCAAAAAAAAAAAATATAGCGAAAGTGCCAAGCTAACCTGTTTGAAATTGATTTTAGGAGAAATAAGGAACTGTAACTTCCACATGACATATATCTGAACGTATAGTGAAACAACATATATCTTTGAACGTATAGAGAAATTTAAATTGCATGTACACCAAGATATATCCTTTATCTCTACAAATTTTCAAGGTCTGAAACATCCCAGAAACTAAGTTATAGCAAAATTTCCAAGCTCACTTGTTTGAAACTGATTTCAGGAGCATCAAAGAACCCTTACTTCCATAGGGAATATCTATGAATGGATAACTAACATCTAAAAAATTTACCACATGTACACCAATATATCTCCTTTGTCTCTTCCAAATTTCAATGTATGAAACATCCTAGAAAAAAATCTAAAAATTCCAAGATGACCTAAAACTAATTTCACACTTCAATCTTTGCTAGTTCATTTTTCACACACACACACACACACACATAGTTTTTCTCAATTCTTTCTCTTTTTATATTTTTTCATAAACCTTCATGAAGGGACATGTACATTCATTACATAATTAATTTCCAATACCATCATAAAATACCCCAAACCCATGGGTTTGAAACCACCATTTCACTTTTCCACATGCACCCCTTTATATATATATATATATATATATCAATGTCTGAAACATCCTAGAAAAAAATCTAGAAATTCCAAGATGACTTAAAACTAATTTCACAGTTCAATCTTTGTTAATTCATTTTTTACACACACATACATAGTTTCTCTCATTTCTTTCTCTTTTTATATTTTTTCATAAACCTAGATGACCTAAAACTAATTTCACAATTCAATCTTTGTTAATTCATTTTTCACACATACACATAGTTTCTCTCAATTCTTTCTCTTTTTATATTTTTCATAAACCTTCATGAAGGGACATGTACATTCATTAAATAATCAATTCCCAATACCATGGGAAAATACCCCAAAATCATGGGTTTGAAACCAGCATTTCACTTTTTAGTTTTTCACATGCACCCCTTTATATATATTGGAAATGTTTGTGTATATTGTAATTCCATGATATGACGTTAATGACATCATTAATCCTTTTACATCAATGACAATAATTCCAACAATATCCCCCTTTCTCATTGATGGAAATCCTACAACAAAACACATAGCCCACCATGCATAAAAAGAATTCTCCCCCTATCAAAAAATCTCCCGAGAATAGAGAGAATCATCCCCCTCTCTCCAACTCTCCCCCTTTGACATCAATGGAAAAGATATGCTCCCACTAAACTCATGCTTCTCCTTAAGAACTCAGTCGAAACTCTAATCAACTGTCATGTTGGGTTGATCCTTGATCGAACATTTTCATGGAAATCATAAATAAGTAAGAGGATCATTTCAGAATGAATATACAACCGATGATACACAATGATATGATTCCCTCAAAAATCTCATCAAATGATTGCATGAACATCCATCAATCCAAAAAACATCTATTGTGGTAGTCGACACTGGTCCACAAATATGTATTTCACATCTCTTCTACAAATATATTAAAGAATGATTGTCAATCCTTCGATTTTTATGGTGAGGATGATGATAGGGAACACATTTTTGCATTTTTTGATCAAAGGAAGTAGGCGCAGGGTCAGGTTCACATACATAAGTATGAAAACCCAAAATATCACCAACAATATCATATGTATGTTAAAATTCTTCCATGTGAGAAACAAAAAACCCATCAATCTATTTGGCCCAATCAACAATAACTTTCTCTTTTGGAAAACCAGTCTGAACTCCACGTGCAACAAAATAAACTTCCCTGATTGTAGCAAGGCCAGGTGTAGGTAAGGAGGTAATAGAAACATCATATCCAACACCAATATTAATGAATGGATACCTTTGAAAATTTATGATATCATCTAATATTTTAGTACTCTTTTCAAACTTAATCTTCTATTCAATTAATATTTGTTTTCTCATGTTCCTTTATGAAGGAAACAATTTCATATTCTAGCTCTCACAATTTTTTTTTTCTTTAGTTGAATTCTCACCACTTCTTCCATCCTTATTGTTTATTATAATTGATCATTTAGGTTCATAATGGTATTTTATGTTTCTTAAAGGCTTTGTAACATTTTTTATTTTGAATAATAATCCTCTTCTTCTCATTTTTTCAACTACTCCTATTTTTTTAAATTATTTTTCCTAAGCTTCTTTATTTCTCTCAAGGCACCAATGAGTTCTTATTTAAGATTCACATTCCCATCTACTTTGGCATTTTCCTCTTATTATGAGTCCATATTTTCTATCCCTTTGTCTTCACCAATATTTGTATTGATTTCCATAAAGAGAGTTTCTTCTATATCACTATAGAAATTGTTTTCACTACTTTCTTCAGATGAGTCACTAACCCTTTTTTAGTAGAGATTCCTCTTCTTCTTATAAGAGTTCTTCTTATTTTCATGCTTTTCCTGTTTGTGGTTCTTTTTGTGTTGATGATGTTTGCTCCCTTTATTTACATTATGGTATTTTTCATCATCACTACTTTCATCCTTTGCATATGGACAATTATTAGCAAAATATCCTACTTTTCCACAATTAAATCACTTAAAGGGAAGCTTAACTTTATATTTTGCATATCATTTCTTGAGTTTCCTCACAAATGAGCTTCCATTACATTTGATTCATTGTCCAAGATACCGCTTGATTCATTGTCTAAGATACCGCTTGATTCATTCTCTCCATTATTTGTCTTCTTTGAGGCTTTGAAGGATACTTCTTTCTTTGATGGATTTTATTTCTCTGTCCTCATTTCATGTGCCATGAGGATTCCATGTAATTCATCCATTGTTAATGAATTGGGATCCTTCATTTCGTCAATGGAGGAAACTTTGGCATCAAATATGAAGGGAAGTGACCTTAACACCTTTTCTACAATCATCATTTCTTTAACCTTTTCACCAAGTCCTATGATGTTGTAGACAATTTCATCCATACGGAGGAGATAGGATACAACATATTCTTCGTCTTTCATATTCAAACTCTCAAACTATTTTCTATGATTTTGGAGCTTTTTCTTCTTAACCTTGTCATCACCTTCATATATATTTTGAAGATTGTCCCAAATTTATTTTGTCGATCAACAATGCATCACCTTGACAAAATTGAATTCTGATAGACCACACAAGATGGAATTCATGGCTTATGCATTATGTTCACTAGGCTTCTTTCTAGCCACATTTGTTGGTGGAGTTTTTTGGGTTGTATAACTAGTCAGGTATGATTTCCAAATATAAAACCCAAGGTCCATTAGATGTTCCCATCGTTGTGCTCCAAAAGGCACAATTTGTTCCATCAAACAATGGAGCCCTTTTTTCGAGAACTTCTTGGTTGACCATGTGTTCTCTCGAGATCTACCTTATAGTGGTTAGACTATTTTCAAAGGAAATTTATTTGATACCAATTGTTGAGAACACACTTATACTGAGAGAGTGGGGGGGGTGAATCTGTATAATTTTATTTTCTTTTTCAAGCATTTATCAACCATAAGAAAACAATCACTTATGAGATATATTAACTATAGAACATGGAACACAATATTTACGTGGAAAAACTTCTGAGAGAAAACCACAAAACTTCTCTTTATAATTCTTTGTAGGAACCAACCTACTATTACAAATATTTGTAGGCACCAACCCATTGGAGACACCAATCCCCATTGGCATAAATATTGGTAGGCACCTATTAAAGACACCAATCCCCACCACTAAGCACCAAGTTAGAAAGAGACACCAATATCTTTGTTTAAGAGGCACCAACCTACTCTTACAAGACTTTGTAGACACCAATCATCACTACTAAGTACAAGCTTAGCAAGAGACACCAATATTTTTGTTTAAGTGGAACCAACCTACTCTTACAAATATTTGTAGACATCAATCCTCATCGCTAAGCACCAACTTGGCAAGAGACACCAGTCTCTTTATGTGAGTTGCACCAACCTTCACCGAGTCTGCTTGCTACTTCTTCCTTCACTAGGTCTACTTGTTGCTTCTTCCTTCACTAGGTATACTCATTGCTTCTACCTTCACCAGGTTTTCTCACTACTTTTGTCTTTACCAAGACTTACCAAAATTTGAATTTCCAAATGGTAACTTTCTCAAATCTTTTTTTTTTGGACCTCTTCACAAGAATGAACTTCTAAAACATGCCATGTATCTAAATTTGAAAATTAGTCTTTAAAGTTGTTACCTGAGGTACTTTTGTATATCTCCTCTATACTCTAAAATTTTCACAGTCTAAAGAGTCCCAAAAAATAAGTTGTAGTGAAAATTCCAAGATGATCTATTTGAAACTGATTTTAGAAGAATTCAAGAACCCTAACTTAAACAGAAAATATCTATGAAATTATAACAAAACATCATCTGAAATTTGTACCACATCTACACCAATATCTCTCATCTGTCTTTGCAAAGTTTCAAGGTCTGAAACATCCCAAAAAATAAGTTATAGCGAAAGTTCCAAGATGACGAGTTTGAAACCGATTTCAAGAGAGTTTAGGAACTCTAACTTCCATAGGGAATATATAAGAATGTATAGAGAAAAAACATATGAAATTTGTACCAAATGTACACCATGATATCTCCTTTATCTTTGCAAATTTTCAAGGTCTGAAACTTCCCAAAAAATAAGTTATACCGAAAGTTCCAAGTTGACTTGTTTGAAATGGATTTCATAAGCATTTAGGAACACTAACTTCCACAGGGAATATGTATGAAAGTATAGAAAAACAACATCTCAAATTTGTGCCACATGCGAAAAAAGTATCTCCTTTGTCTCTGCAAAGTTTCTAGGTCTAAAAATTCTTAGAAAATAAATTATAGTAAAAATCTCAATCTAACCTGTTTGAAACTCATTTTAGGAGAATTTAGGAACCGTAACTTCCACAAGGAATATATCTAAAATTACATTGAAGCAACATCTAAAATTTGTATCATATGTACAAAAATTTCTTTCCTTTTGTCTCTACAAATATTCAAGGTCTTAAACATCCCTGAAACTAAGTTATAGTAAAAGTTCCAAGATAGTATGTTTGAAATTGATTTTAAGAGCATTCAGGAACCCTAAATTCCACATGGAATATCTCCAAAAGTGTAGTGAGCCAACATCTGAAATTTGTATCAAATTTACACCATGAACCCTCCTCTATCTCATCCAAATTTCAAGGTATGAAACTTCCTAGAAAAAAAAATTATCACGAAAATGACAAGATGAGTTAAAAATGATTTCACAATTCAATATTTGCTAATTCATGTTTCACACACACACACGCACACACACACACTTCCTCTCAATTCTTTCTCTTTTTATATATTTTCATAACCCTTCATGAAGGGACATTTCCATTCATTAAATAATTAATTCCCAATACCATGGGAAAATACCCCAAATGCCATGCGCAAATACCCCAAACCATGGGAAAATACCCGAAACCTAAGGGTTTGAAATCACCATTTCGCTTTTTACTTTTTCACATGCACCCCTTTTTTAATATATGTGTAGGCCTATATATATAAATTAATCTTGGAAATTTCGCGTGTAATCTAATTTTGTAATATGGCATTAATGGCATCATTAATCATTTGACATCAATGACAATAATTCCAATAGTTAAATGGGTCAAGTTGTTAATCCAAAAGTTGTTGATCCATGAAAATCCATTAAGCTACTAATACCATAAGTTGCTAATCCATCAAGATATTCATTCATGAATATTTCCATGAATAAAACATTATTTGTATGAGAATGGAGATTATAGCATCCTTGAATAGTGAAAATCTATAGATTGACAAAGAATATGGAACATTCCATTGACTTAAAGAATAGGATTTGGATTTAGGAATGATATTCAATTGCTAAAGACAAAATTCGAACATTGACATTATGGAATTCAAGAAACAATATCTCTAGCAGGCACTTCCATACATTGTACATCAACATTCAAAGAGGATGCATACCAATATTTTAAGTACTCAACAAGAGATTACTAAAGAAATACCTCATGAAGACTCAAAGAATAGGTTGTCTAGCAAACTCAAAAAGTTGAAGAAATACATTTCTCATTTAGCTATAAACTCCATTTGAAATAGATAATTCATCAAAATTAAAGCTACAATAAGTAAGTGACAATTGAATAATGAGTAGGTGACAATTGAATATATCATTGTTGGCATCCCTACCCTTAGTATGGAATGAAACAACCATCTCAAGAAAAAATAATAGAAACAATGGAAAAATATATATATAATGAAAACCTTTTTCTTAGCTTGAAAAATAGGTTTTCTAGAGAATCTTATTATGTAAAAACAAATCATAGCATCCTCATGATGAAAACATCCTTGAGGCCCATGAAACAAAGAAAAGAAAAAAAAAATGATTTGTGATATGCCTTACTAATTTCCTTTTGAAAGTATTTTGTGCATATTTCAAAGATTTAGAGGTTCGAAAATGGAGAAATATATTCAACGTAATGTCATACCAAGCAACATATTGTTTAATGGCATTGGTAAAAAAAATTAAATAAATCATCCTACCATGCTACATTAGTAGTATTCTACATCAAATAATGAATTCCATTATGCACTGCACATATATTAAAGATGAACAATATAAGAATTTTAGACAATATTTCATGATATTCCAAATAAAAAAATTTCCACGGTACGAGCTTTAAGAACTGATATCAAAAGGGAGAATCAAAATGCAACAAAACTGCAACATTTATCATATCTATTGCATCGGCAAATGTACAAGAGACAAACATTAGAAAGAGGTATAAGTTGCAAAAATTCAAGACAACACTTTTATCATATGGTATTAGTATAGAGAATATGGTATTAGTACAGTTCATACAAGCTCTAGGTCCAAAAAATATTTTCAATTTCAAGCATATCAATTGACTCCATAGTATCAAATCGAAGAGTATTAGTGCATTTCAAACAAGTAAAGGTTATCAGTCCACATGGAATTTTGTTCAATTTGTTTATTTCCTATACATTAATTTCTCATATTGATTCACCTATTCTCTATATTCCAGAACATTTATACCTTATCACATTCATCCACTGTTATCACCTGCTAATTTGTATTATTTTTTCCCAAAGCGTCTTGTCCTTGTGCTATTTTTCCATTCAGACTTTCAAACTTTTTCACCAACTCCGTCAAGCTTCCATCACCTAAATCCTTCACTCCACTGGTCATCCAAAATAGTCATGTCCTCCATAAGTAAAAAATTTGACAAATATCCCAAACCTATACCTAGCCTTAATGCTTATCTAATTCCCTTAGTTCCATCACTTCATTCATTTTTACCCTTATTTTCATATTTCTATTGAAAATAAAAAATATTTGTTTTATTAAGAACCCTTATCCTATCCACAAAGTCATGTGTTAAAGCCTCATATGCCCAAAGTCTTTAAAAAAATTGGAAAAAACGTTTATTATTAATATAAATATTTTTATATTAAAATATTTATATTAATATTTAATCCAATATTTAATTTATGGAATCATGTCAAATCATATCATGGGCATGAATCTCAATTTATAATGTGGAAAAGTCAAAGGTTGGATGGAGGGCGCACATACATATCGGGAATTGAAGTAACGAGGAGGTTAATTATGTGAAGTAACGAGGAGGTTAATTATGTGAAGGCAGACCGGGGAATACTATCGTGGTTTATTTGGTGGACACGTGCTTTTACATGGAGCACATCGGAGGTAAAAGCAGTTTGAATTAAACCACTCCAGCGAAATGCACTATTTGTCATATGTTTTATGTGTAGCATTTTTCCAGGAGTGCATTTCAACAACAATTATGGAATTTCTAATAAATGAGATTCCTTCTCACGGTAAAAAGGTTTTACAGAGGTAAGATTTAAATTTTACAAATCAAGGAGACTAAGGTTTATTTACATGGAAAATAATTAAATGGAAGATGCAAGTGAACGGAAACTTGGATAATTTTTATCCAAAGGTTTTACGAAAGTAAAAGAAGAAGATAAAAGGTATTTTGCCAAAGACGGTAAATTGGAAAAACATTACACAGTAAATGTTTTTCACAGGGAAAAGGTAAAAGTAAATGTTTTTCATAGGGAGAAGGTAAAATTAAATGTTTTTACAATGAAATGGTGAATTGGGAAAACAAGACATGGTCTTAAAAACCACGGGCATGAATTATATTATGAAAATTTAATTCTACAGGATAGAAAAATATTTGGGAATTATTTTTATTTAAAATATATTATTCTCAAATGTTTAATAAGAATATGGATAAATGCAATTATATTTGAAATATTATGAGTGACATTTCAAAGAGAACATGGCACACGAAGGAGCTGGAGCGTCAGAGGAATCTACAGGGATCATGAAACATTTTTTTTTTTTTTTAACTGTCATTTGTAATCATTGTAGAAGATGAAACATTTCATTTCAGTTATTGTAACCAGCTGCACACTAAAGGAACTCAAATTGTATAAGTGCTAGAGGTTCTGAGTGTATTAATGGCGGAAATAAGTGCAAGGGAATAGTTCTGGTTGTTTTGAACTCCATTGTAATTTTCTAGGACTGAATTGAATACATGTGCAGAAGCATTTTGAACTGTTTATGAAAATATTCTAATGGCTATGATATGAGTTTTGTCTTCCTTCATTGTTTGTATTTCCTGTGTTATTTTATTCCATTTGCACATTATTCTGTTTAAATTGGAGAGTTAAGGGCCCTGAATTCATCATTTGATGCTCTTGGCTTAAGCAATTTAAACTGTATGTATGTTTCTTCTCAGCTAATTCAGAATTCATTCCCGTAATGCTCTGATGCAGTTATCTGTTTCTCTTTCCTCTTACCACTCTAATTAAATTCAAGTTATAACTCAAATTCATTGCCTCATTTAGCCTTTATCCTCTGGAGAGTTCAAATGGTTGACCATTGTTTTCATTCAATTTCAGAATTTTGACTCCATAGCCCACAGTGTTCCTCCCCTTCTTTTCCAGCAACTTTATTAAACCCCCCCAAAAAAACCAAATCTAGCCACCGATTTCCAAAGAAGCATCAAGTGACATGAGAGAGCCCTCTCTGAGTTGAGCAGGCTAGTGCCTCAACTCTAAATTTGGTTGAAACTGTTACCCCTGTCATTTGTTTCGACATCCGAATAGATTTACAAGGTGCTAACATTTTGGCGTCGTTGCCGGGGACGAAATTGAAAAATTTTCCCCGGGAAGAATGACATGGTTGAGTTCTAAGGTCTGAGAGAAGCAGAAACTTAGGAACATATTGACTGTATTCCTGCTCTGGTGACTCCACACATCAAAAAATAAGTTTGAAGGTGATTCCACTGGTAGAATAATCTAGAAATTTGAACTTTCACTGGCGACTCCACTCTCAATGCAAAATCCAGATTCCAAATCATCGTTGGCGACTCCACTATCTGAATATGAGTTCAATGTCTGCAAGGTATGCTCCAATGAATTGATCTCATATTCATGTCTTTCCAAATCGTATTCCTCACATAAATTGGCAAAAATATTTTCCTAAATTTGAAGATGGGAAAGGAAATGATGCTTCCTTGCACTTGATTAGATTTCACATGCACATATGTAAGTTGGGGGTTGAATTTCATGAGGATTGTTTGATGAAAATGTTTATGGATACTTTAGAGGGGAAAGAAAGATTATGGTATGAAGGTTTAAAACTAGGTAGCCTATACTCTCTTAAAGATTTCCATATAACATTCTTTAAGCATTATGGAGAATCTAATCCTTCATTCTTGGTGTTTAAAGATTGTTGTGAATTTTGTGAACATTTCATTAAGTACCTTAAAAATGTTTTTGGAAATGAAGAGTGTATGGATAATGAAATCATAGAATCCCTTTATGAATATTCATCCCAACAACAAATAGTATCCCCTCCTTTGGTTGAAGGTGAAGTTGATCAAGAAATTATTGTTGAAAGTCATTTTCCTTCCCCTGAACTTGATGAAGATTTTCACCAAGACAAAGTGTTTCAAGGTTGTCTTTCTCCTGCTATAAATGATATGGTTGTTCAAATTCTAAGTGGCTTGCACATGGATGAGGATTATGAAACTGCATCTATGGAAACTTCAAGCAATAAACAAACAAATGACATAGAGCTTCAGGAAAGAAATAAAACAACATATGCCATTTTTCAATCAGAAATACAGAAATATAATGAAGAGGCAGTGGTTTTAATTGATTCATTTGAAAATCATGGTTTTGAAAATGCATCCATGGGAACTCTAGACTATGAAATAGTGCATGATGTTAGCTTTTCATCACATTTGCAAGAAGATTATGAGTAGGAACTTATTTCTATTAATTCATTTGAAAGTCAAAATGACAGTCCTCAAGCAAATTTCCGGAATTTTAATGAAACCAAATCAAAATTGTTTGATGAACAAGAGGATGCACTTAATATGGTTTTCACATTTGAATATGTTCAATAATGTTTGAATGTTTTTGTTGAGATGCATGGAAGAGTAGACAAACCTATTGCTGCCATTTCATTTGAAAATGTTCTCAGAACAGAAGAAATAGAGAAAGAGCAACAAACACTTATGAAAGAGGCTTTTCTTCCTATTTTTGCTCATCAAGAAGAAATGACTTTTCATGGTTTTCAAGATCCTATGTCCATCCTATTACAGTTTTTAGTGAAGGAGGAGTTTGTTTCATTCATAAGCTCGGGTTTTGGATTCAAATTTTATTTTCAACTGTCATATTTTACATTTGTCTGCCTTCTTAAGAAAGATGTGAGCGGAGAAAAATCGGGAAGCCAATTGCTTGTTTGGTTGCATTGGCGCTTTAGCATCAATTGATTGAGTATTCATTTCAGCAGTTTTAGAGTAGATAGGAGTGTGCAAATAAGCTTGTTGGTCAAACATTTTTCAGTTTGGATTTCTAGTAGCGTGTACAGTCAGATTTTGGTGGTATATTCAGTGTTCAGTATCTAGTTGAGAGCAGTGTGCAGAGTTTGGTTTTTATCATACACTGGTGACAAGTCAAAGAAAGGTACACATACATGTTTTGAGAGCATCTTAATGGATCAGGCATGTGGTCTACTATTCTTTGCTACCTCATAGGGAGGATAGCATCCCCAATAGGATAATATTTTATCGTCTGCTAATTTGTATTATTTTTTCCCAAAGCGTCTTGTCCTTATGTTATTTTTCCACTCAGACTTTCAAACTTTTTCACCAGCTCTGTCAAGCTCCCATCACCTAATTCCTTCACTCAACTGGTCATCCAAAATAGTCATGTCCTCCATAAGTCAAAAATTTGACAAATATCCCAATCCTATACCTAGCCTTAATGCTTATCTAATTCCCTTAGTTCCATCACTTCATTCATTTTTACCCTTATTTTCATATTTCCGTTGAAAATAAAAAAATATTCATTTTATTAAGAACCCTTATCCTATCCACAAAGTCATGTGTTAAAGCCTCATATGCCCAAAGTCTTTAAAAAAATTGGAAAAAATGTTTATTATTAATATAAATAGTTTTATGTTAAAATACTTATATTAATATTTAATCCAATATTTAATTTATGGAATCACGTCAAATCATATCATGGGCACGAATCTCAATTTATAATGTGGAAAATTCAAAGGTTGGATGGAGGGCACACATACATATTGGGATTGAAGTAACGAGGAGGTTAATTATGTGAAGGGAGACCGAGGAATACTACCGTGGTTTATTTGGTGGACACGTGTTTTTATGTGGATCACATCAGAGGTAAAAGCAGTTTGAATTAAACCACTCCAACCCAAGCCCGATGTAATAAATGCACCATTTATCATATGTTTTATGTGCGACATTTTTCCAGGAGTGCATTTCAACAACAATTATGGAATTTCTAATAAATGAGATTCCTTCTCACATTGAAAAGGTTTTACAGAGGTAAGATTTAAATTTTACAAATCAAGGAGACTAAGGTTTATTTCCATGGAAAATAATTAAATGGAAGATGCACATGAACGGAAACATGGATAATTTTTATCCAAAGATTTTACAGAAGTAAAAGAAGAAAATAAAAGGTATTTTGCCAAAGACAGTAAATTGGAAAAACATTACACAGTAAAACGGTAAATTGGAAAAACATTACACAGTAAATGTTTTTCACAAGGAAATGGTAAAAGTAAATGTTTTTACAATGAAATGGTGAACTGGGCAAACAAGACATGGTCTTGAAAACCACGGGCATGAATTAATTATGGAAATTTAATTCTACAGGATAGAAAAATATTTGGGAATTATTTTTATTTAAAATATATTATTCCCAAATGTTTAATAAGAATATGGATAAATGCAATTATATTTGAAATATTATGAGTGAAATTTCAAAGAGAACATGGAAGAGGAAGGAGATGGAGCATCAGAGGAATCTGTAGGGATCATGAAACATTTTTTTCTGAAAATTGTCATTTGTAATCATTGTAAAAGTTGAAAAGTTTCATTTCAGTTATTGTAACCAGTTGCACACTGAAGGAAATCGAATTGTACAAGTGTTAGAGGTTCTGAGTGTATTAATGGTGGGTAGAAGTGCAAGGGCACAGTTCTAGTTGTTTTGAACTCCATTGTAATTTTCTGGGACTAAATTGAATACATATGCAGAAGCATTTTGAATTGTTTATGAAAATATTCTAATGGATATGATATGAGTTTTGTCTTCCTTCATTGTTTGTATTTCTTGTGTTCTTTTATTCCATTTTCACATTCTTCTGTTTAAATTGGAGAGTTAAAGGCCCAGAATTCATCATTTGATGCTCTTGGCTTAAGCAATTTAAACGGTATGTATGTTTCTTCTTAGCTAATTCAGAATTCATTCTTGCAATGCTCTGATGCAGTTATTTGTTTCTATTTCCTCTTTCCATTCTAATTAAATTCAATTTATAACTCAGATTCATTGCCTCATTTATCCTTTATCCTCTGGAGAGTTCAATTGGTTGACCATTTTTTTCATTCAATTTCAGAATTTTGACTCCATAGCCCACAAAGTTCCTCCCCTTCTTGGCCAGCAACTTTATTAAACCCCCCAAAACAAACCAAATCTAGCCATTGATTTCCAAAGAAACATCAAGTGACATGAGAGAGCCCTCTCTAAGTTGACCAGGCTAGTGCCTCAGCGCTAAAGATGTTTGAAACAGTTACCCCTGTCATTTGTTTCGACAGCCGAACAGATTTACAGGGTGCTAACACATACCTGTCCCACCCTACATACCCTATTCACACTCCACCATATTTCTCAACCTATCACGATAGAATATAAAACCTTTATACATACATCTAAAAGCATCTTGACCTACATCCAAACTAGACAAACAATTATACATACATCTACAAATATCTCAACCTACTAGCATCCCCTAAAAAACATTTATGCATGCTTCTACAAATATCTTGACCTACAACCCAATGTTAGCTACAAACTTGTACATACTTCTAAGGCTACAAGATAAAGTTTGTTGTATGGAAAGGGTTACCTACAAAATCCTACAAAGTTTTGTAGTTTCAACACTACATACTTTTTGTAATACCCAAAGGTCGAGCCCCTGTTGAATTGTAATGATGTATAATGAAGTCTGTTGGCTAGTGAGACAAGTATTTATAAGCTGGTAGGATTATGTGTTTATCAGGCCGGAGATCTTGGATGCTAAGGCTAGTGAGCCTACTTTTGTATATGTAATTATGCAGATCATTAATAAAATACATAGTTGCGTGTAGACCAACCATGAAGAAAGAGTTATGGGGAACTAAGCTCCACTAGGAAGGGAAAGGGAAGGGTGTTGACGGGCTAGGAAAGAGGGGCTAAGCTTGAGGTCTTAACCCAAGGGAATATTATAATGTATTTCCTAAATTACTAAAGTTTGGGAAATAAACCCAGTTATACTAAGTTCTTTTTTTGGGGGGGGAATGAAATCCAAGTGGAGAGGAACGATCTCCTAGAGAGCCAAGTGTCATCTAGGACTCATGCATATTTATGTGGGAATTTCCATCGTTGTGGGGGTTCTCTCTCACCCTTCTAAATCTCTGATGATTCTGTAGTCTGACCATTTTCACCATTCTCGCTCTCCGCATTCTGACTAGTCTGGTCATATTTCCTCGTGAGTCGATTCTCACGATTCTTTCCATCCCTTGTCTCGTTCACGCACACACTGAGAAAGCATGTAGCAAGAGCCATTTTCACCATTAATGAACCTCTACCATTGTGAACCTCTGTAATTGCTAAGCCATCCCTTTCCATAGCCATTTTTTCATGTTGTGGTTTGAAGAGGCGGGTTTTTAGGTCTGTGGTTGAAGAAGTAGGTTTGCAAGCATGTGATCAACTCTCTCTAGGTGAGAGAGTTTTTTGGGGAAGTGATTTCTCCTGGAGGGATTCCAACAACAGCTACGAATCTTTGATATTTCTTGATTCGACCTATTGTTGAAGCCCTGGAAGAGAAGTGGAGCAGTCGATGGACTGTGGAACAATGAAGGTGCATATTCCCAGGGTGGGACAGGCATGTGGGAAATGAGAGTATGTGAGAAGTGGGCATAAGTAGGCTCCTTAGAGGGAATCCTTCCTATTGCATTGTGCAGCTTTCCATAGTCTCAGCCTAGCCTAGGATTTTCTTTGCCTTGGGTGGAGGTGACCCACTGTTGATAGCTTGGAGTAGCATGGTCTAAGACTGGGAGGTTTGTGGAAGGTCTGCACACAATCAATGGTCTTCTCATAAATATATAAAAATATGGGTTTTCACATGCTACATTTGTATGTTGTGTATCTTGTACATGTGTTAGAATGTTATCAGAATTGTCTATGTTTATTGCATGTAT
>JASDQU010241954.1:34161-58942 GCA_032191745.1 Picea mariana
TCATATTAATTTATATGGTTTTATATTAATTTTAATTAATCATTTTTCACATTAACAATATTAATTATTAATTTATGTGATTTTATATAATTTTAATAAATTAATTTTCATATTAATACTAATAATTTAAGTTTGTGATTTAATATAATTTTTTTAATTTTTTAAAAATGTTATATTCTTTCTACATCTAATAATAGTATGGCTTCGATAATACTTAATAAAATTGGGAAAAAAATATGATAATGTGATGAATTAAAATTAACTTATATTTTTTTGATGTTATGATAAGATTTTAAAAAATATAATTTATAATCATGCTTTTTTGAATGACATGGTAATATGATGATTTAACAAAAAAAATATAACAAGTATTTTGGTAATATGATGATTTAAAAAGTAAATTTATTCCAAGTTTTTATAAATGATAAAACAAAGTGGTAAAGTCTAATAATTATTTTTGAATTATATTATAATAGGATGATTTAAAAAGTAAATTTATTACAAGTTTTTATGAATGATAAAATAAAATGGTAAAGTCTATGTTTAAATGATATGATAAATTTAATGCAATATTTTTTAATTGTAGGACAATGTTTAAAATCTAAGTTTTATTATAACATTTTTTAATTTGATAGTGATGATATACCAATTCACAACAATTTTTTTGAATGATAGAATAATTTTAAAATCTAAGTTTTATTATAACATTTTTTAATTTTATAATGTGATGATTTAAAAAATATAGTTTATTTTTCTAATGAGATTGGTAATATGATCATTTGAAAAAAAAAAATTATAATAAAGTTTTTGGTAATATGATGATTTTAAAAATAAATTTGTGATTTTAAGAATAATATGATGAACTTTTGAATGATAAATCAATTTTTTTTTAATGATGTAATTAATTTAATGCAATGTATTTTTGAATGATAAAGTAAGTTTTCACAATGTATTGATTTAAAATATAAATTCATAGCAATTTTTTTGAATTATAGGATATTGTAATAATTTAAAATTTAAGTTTATGGTAATATTTTTAAATGATATAACAATGTGTTGTACTAATAGTGATAATAGTGATATGATGTAATGTTTTTAAAATGGTATGATAATGTGATGGTTCAAAATGTAAATCTATATATTTTCAAATGAAATGGTAATGTGATGATTTAAAAATTAAATTTATAGTAAGATTTTTTTTAATGATAGGGTAAATTTTGACAGTATGATGAAGATTAAGTTTGTAATAGGCTTTTAAAATGATTTGGTCATTTATTTTTAATGATAACGTGATGATTTAAAAATGAAGTTTATGATAACATATTTTAATCATGGTAATGTGTAGTAATAATAATAATGCAATGTTTTGAAATGTTATGGTGATATGATATAAAAAATAAATTTATACTAATGTTTTTTTGAATGATATGGTAAATTTTTTGAATGATAAAATAACCTATAATTTACAAACAAGTTTTATGGTAATATTTATGAATGATACAATAATGTGTAATAATAATAATGCAATGTTTTTTCAATGATAAAGTGATGTGATGATCAAGAAAATATATTGATAGTTAATTTTTTTGAATAATAGGATTAATTTTTAAATAACAAAATAATGTGATGATTCAAAAAAGTAAAATTTTTTCAATGTATAATAATAATAATAATAATAATAATAATAATTCACAATATTATAAGTTTTTAAATGTTATAATACATCTAAATATTTGTAATTTTTAAAGTAAATTTTAAACCTATAATATGACAATGTGATGATTTAATAAATAAATCATTGAGTTTTTAAATGATAAGTAATATTTATAAGCTTTTAAATGCTAAGTAATATTTATAAGTTTTTAAATGTGATAATACATTTAAATATTTGTAATTTTTTAAGTAAATTTTTTAACGTGTGATGATATTACAATGTGTTGATTTAATACCCCGGATGGGGTGACACGAGAACATCAGCGGACTCGCAGGAAGCCGCCGAGACGCCCATTTATGGCATCAACCGGTGAGCGCCCTCCGATTATTAAGTAGGCAATGGCCTGCACTAGCCACCTCCAGTTGATGAGCCCTCTCACGCGAGGGAGATGTACCAGTCGACAGAGCACTAACCACCCAGCCTTAATGGCCTTGGCGGTCACGACAGCTTGGTGTTTTATCACGGTGATGAATTGGGAAGAGATGCATTGGCCCCTCATAGTGTTCACTCTATCCGAGCAACAATTTCGACCTCCGCCAAAGTCTGGGAGAGGAGCGGCCAATCTGATAGGAACTTGGACCCCTCCTAGGGTCTCCACCATGCCCAGGCTCAGAGGGAAATCGCGCAGAGGGGCCGCCTGGTACAGGGCTGAATCCCGACACAAGCGTATACGAAATTTTGAGCAAGCACTTGCATTAGCGTCCACCCGACGCAAACAACGACCTTGGATGCCTCCCATGGCGATTGTAGAGGAAATTATTCTGGAGGAGGCTATGCAGAGCCACCCCTCAATTGCACGCGTAGAGGAAAGCAAGCTACCGCCCGGAGACACCCTGTGGAACCCCAGCGCCGCCAGCACGGAGGACCTCTTCCCACCCTGCATTGTGGAGGAGGAAGCGACTCCCGACGACACCACAGGGATGGCAGAGCCAGCAGGACTTCCGACCCGAGCAGCGGGGGACTCCAGCACACGAGCTTCCAACGACAGCGGAGGGTTGGACCAGCCTTCCTTCTCGGAATTATGGCACTTTCCACTCATCTTCGAGCTCCGAAATCTGATGGACGACCAAGCTTTTCGCCTCACCAGGATGGACCAAAGGCTGGACATGCTCTTTGCAGCCCACTCCAAGAACCTTCTGAAGCGGCAGTGTCCGACGTGTGCAGGCGTACTCGCTTCTAGCATGCTGGCATCAGAAGAGGAACGAACGACCGAGCACGAGAAAATAGATTCACCAAAGCTTTTGGTTAGAAGTATCTCTGCTGTCTTAGTTTAGTTAGAGTGTTCAGTTTCTTTATGTCTAGTTATGGTTTCTTTTTTTAAACTTATTAGCATAATAGCCCTGGTTTCCTTCGATCAGGGCATCCACATATATATTTTGGCAACAGGACTGCACCTGGCACAGGAGACCCAGTTGTCCTGGTTTCCTGTTCAGGCGAGACAACTGGCGTCATCAAGAGTCACTGTATACTCTTTCTTGCTAATATAATAGGTTCCACCCTTTTTTATTTAAAAAAAAAAATGTGTTGATTTAATAAATAAATTAGTGAGTTTTTAAATGATAAGTAAAATATATTGAAGATATTTTTTTTAATAATATAACATGATAAAAATTTTGAATGAAAAAATATTATGATTAGAAAATAAAATTTTCTATAACATTTTTTTCCTTAATAAAATGGTTTGTGTAAGAAAATAATAATAATAGTTTATGCTAATATTTATTAATGATACAATGTGATGATACGATTAATTTTTTAAATAATAAGATAATGTATGATTGAAAAATAAGGTAACTTTTTTTAAATGTGTAATAATAATAATAATAAGTTTTGAAAATAATAATAATAATAATAATAATAATAATAATAATTATTATTATTATTATCCCCGGATGGGGTGACATGTAGCGCAATTGAGCCATGCGGGATTAGGTCGGGACGCGATATTAATGCATCTACCGGCCAACATCCCCTCTAACTTTAACTCGCCATGGATCTGAGCAGGTGCATTCAAGTGATGAGCCCCTTTGTGCAAGGGAAGGGTACTAGCCATCAGCACACTAACCAACAGGTTTTAATGGTCATGGCAGTCATGTTAGCACTCGTCCTCATCACCCAGGTCGATAGAGCAAAGCGCCAGTTGCTCTTTGCAGCTTCCGCTCCACTGGAACAATAGCATTGTCGTAGATTTTTCTCCACTCCACTGCAACAGTGGTAGTACTCTGTGGCCCCGTTAGTGTTCTGGAGTAAAGTGACCTTTCTCGAAAGAACTCTGGTAATTTACTGGACCCCCACCATGCCCAGAGCGAGAGGGAAGCCGCGTAGGGGAGCTGCCTGGTATACGACCGAATCACGGCGCCAGAGGAAAAAGAAATTTGAGAAGGCCATAGCAATGGAAACCATCTGAAGGAGCACGACACCACGAACGCCTCCAATGGCGTACGTGGAAGAAGTTATCTCAGAGGGTGGCTTGGAGAGCTTCCCCGAGCACACTCTGTTCACAGTGCCGGATAACTGGAACCCACCTTCGAAATTTGGTTCAGACAGCAAGCCACCTTCGGAATTTGGTTCAAACAGCAAGCCTCCGTCTGTGAGCATTCTGCCTGGCCCCAGCACCGCCATCCTAGAGGAGCCTTACCCCACCTGCTATGTCGAAGAGGAGATTCCTCCTGAACCACTCACGGAGGCAATGCTACAAGCACACAATCAACAGGAGCACATGCAACATGAAGCAGCCGAGACCACTCCCACGGTGTAAATCGATAGCCACGGGCAGGAGCAGCCACTCTTCGCCAACTCAGGGTACCCAATCTTATTTTTGAGGTGAGGAGTCTGTTGGATGATCAGATCTTTCACCTCACATGAATTGACCAGAGACTCGACCTGCTCTTCGCGGCGCACTCCAGAACTCTACCAAAGAGACAATGCCCAACATGTGCACAGGCTTATGCGTTTCCAGCAGGATGGCGCCAACACAAGGACGAGGACAAGCACGCAGGCTCAAAGGTTAAATGATGCTCAGGATTGGAATTTTCTTTTTCTGTTATAATTTAGGCTTCGGGCTAGTTAGCTCTCAATTTTCTTAGAACTAGTTCATGACATACAGTTCCAACTTCATATCTGATAGTCCTGGTTTCTTTCGGGCAAAACGATGCACTGTTAATTTTGTGAATTGGGTAACACATGGCAAGGGATGCCCAGCTGTCCCGGTTTCCTGTTTAGGCGAGACAACTGGCATCACAAATAGCTACTGTATTTTGCTTATGCTAATATAACAGGTCTCATCTTTTATACTTAAAAATAATAATAATAATAATAATAATTATTATTATTATTATTATTATTATTATTGTTATTATTATTAAAAAAAATATTTATAAGTTTTTAAATGCAATAAAAAATTTTAAGGAAAAAATGATGTGATGATATGACCATAGTTTTTGATAATATATTTAAAAGTTTTAAATAAATTTTTAGAAGGATAAAATAATGTGATGATATAAAAATAAAGTTTATGATGACACTCCTAAATATTTAGAAGTTTTTAAATGTGGTAAATTTTTTTGAAGAATAAAATAATGTGATAATATGAAAATAAAGTTTACCATAATACTTTTAATCATTATCATAGTAATATTTAATACTAAATTGATAATAATAATAATATGATACGGCAATGTGATGATTTAAAAAATGAATTAGTGAGTTTTTAAATGATAAGTATAATATTTTGAAGATAATGTTTTAAATAATGACATGATAAAATTTTTGAATGAGAAAATATTATGATTTGAAAACAAAAATTTTGATATCAATTTTTTTAATAAAATGGTTTGTAATGCAACAAACAATAATGGAATGAGATGGTAAAATAAAGTTTAAACAATGTAATAATTTAAATAAAGTCTATAATAATAATTTTTAATTATATGCAATTAAATAACAATAATGGTAAAATAGAGTTTAATCAATGTAATAATTTAAATAAATTTTATCATAATAATTTTTAATTATATACAACTAAATAATAATAATGCAATAAAATTAAAAGGATTTGTAGCTATATTTTTTTTAAATATGATGTAACATCATGATTTAATGATTTAGACATTAAAATTAAGGATTACATTTTTTTTATTTTTTATTAATAATGAAATAGTATATAACCATGTAATAATATAAAAATTGAAATTTATAAAAAATTTAATAACATTTTTTTTATTTTTTTATTATTAATAATAAAATTGTATATAACCATGTGATAATATAAAAATTGAAATTTATAAATCTTTTTAAATAATATGATTATGACTCAAATAATAAAACAATGTGAAAATATTTGAAATTTAATTTTATATGAATTAAATAATAAAAATTTATTTTTATTATTTAATTCAAATTTCTRTGTTTCTCCTTMTGCAAGTATTCCAGACGAGAGTGCTAATTCGCCACCCTTTGACATCATGTTTACACGATACTGAAGAGGGTAGTGGGTCCGGAGGAGCATGATTTTGGCCATTGAGCCTTAGCATACCTTGTCCCARTTCTTTTGCTTATTTTTATCAGCCTTTGAGTTGTGAGAATAGAGGATATGGAAGAATGAAACATTCTAGAATTTCTTGCTTTCCACTAATGGGGAGAGAGATGAAGAGACTTGCGATTGAAGGTTTTTAATGATAATTTCTGAGTCTCCAAGAACRATTAAGTTTGGATATGAGTTAGATGATGTGAGATTCAGACTTATACATGTTGCATAGAATTCAGTTTTATTGTTAGTTTTGTTGCCTAAATCTYATGRAAAAATAAAATGTAAAATTTCAAATTAAAAACTAAAGTAAAAAAAWAAAGTAAAAAGAAAAATTARAGGTGTAAAATTGAAGAATCTAAGAGTAAAGTGTAAAATCTCAAATCAAAGAATAAAGTAAAAGAAAAAAAAAATTTATAARTGTAAAGTGTTTAAAAAGAATCTAAAAATAAAGTGTAAAACTTCTTTACAATTTTACATTTAATGAAAAGTTTACAATTTAATGAAAAGTGAAAATTTTACACTTTTTAAAAAATTCATTTTAAAATGAAAGGTTTACACTTTAATGAAAGAAAAGAATAAAGTGTAAATTTACAATTTAATTTAATAAAAAGTGAAAATTTATATTTTTTGAGAAATTCATTTTATAATGAAAAGTTTATTTTTTTTCAATAAAAAGAAATTTATATTAGAAAATATAACAAGTCTTTATAATCTTTTATATTAGAAAATATAACAAGTCTTTATAATATTTTACAAAATAATTCATATCTTCTCCACTTGGCCAGAAAAAACACACAAAAAAGTTATTTCCACCAGATGGCCAGAGAGCAATTTAAACAGATCTTCTCTTACAATTCCATCAGTGTTGCTAGATCTTTTACAATTCCACTTGCTTTCTACTACAATAGATAGATTTCCAGCATAACAAAAAAAAAAAACATTAAGATATCCTCCTCTTTCCAATTTTCTGTTGCACCCTTAATTTACTATCAACCTTTCAAAAATTATATGATGTGCCTTTAAATGTGAAAAGTCTTTCTAATTCTAGTCTTCCCTTATTATATGATCTGAAAATATGATGTGCTTTTAAATGTGAAAAGTTACCGCTCATCTTTCTAATTCTAGTCTTCCCTTATTATATGATCTGAATATGATATGAAAATATGATGTGCCTTTAAATGTGAAATGTTTAGTGATGCAGGAGCATCATAACTCAGCAAGCAAGCCAGCATGAAAGGCAATGGACAGCTGGGCAAGCTAGCCGAAACTTATTGAATTCTCATTCAAGATGATACGCCAATGTATAAATGATGCATTTATGAAAGCACCTTTTGTATGTTGTAACAGACCTCGAGCCATACGCTCTTGTCTGAAATAGATGGGAGGCATTTAATAGATTTAATGCAGGTAGATAGATGTTTAAGTCTAGATTAGACAGTTTTGGAGTTTGAGAGGGAAAACGGATATAGACACCCTCATTGTATCATTGGAACGAAAGAATCAAGCATTCAGAAGAGAAGAGCAAGCAGAGAAAACTGTGAAGAACACCCATGTACAGATGTTGAATTAATAGAATGAAGTTCTCATTCAAATTCATGGCTAGTGCTGTGTCTCTGTGTTAATGATTGTGCTCATGAATGTTTGTTTTCTGGTTAGGAATTTTCTTTGTATATGTAGTGCGTGTGATTTCAGGTTTTAAACTGAAGTCTGAGAGAGAATGAGTTTCAATTGTTTCTCTGTCTGAGCCGAGAGATTCCTGCAAAGAGTGTAGTTGAATTCATCCGCATAGGAGTGCGTTGATGAGAGATCGATAGTTTAACTTTTGTTCTTATTCGTCCAGAAGAGGAAGTGGATTGTTGCAACCGTGCAAGGAGTGTGCAGGTTGAAGGAAGAAGAAGTCTCAGTTGCAAATCTGAGCGAAGGAAACTAGAGATTGCTGCTGCAGGAAGTGTGCAGAGTCTGCAGGATTCAACACTTGAGAAGTTGTTGAACGTCGAGCGTAAGGAGTGCGCATAAATTCCTTTGAAGGGGTCAGAGTGAATAATCCCAGGAGGTATAGAACCTTCATGATAACGTTGAACAGGGAGCACAGGAAGTTCATGTCGAGGAAGGTTCGAGCAGGAGTTGCAAGCGTAGGCGTGGAGAGAAAACTCTGAGAAGAAACACTTAACCTTCTCAAGTAATCCTCAAGGAGGAGGAATCGACGGTCAGGATTCGCGAAGGGAACCAGCGAAATCCCGACAGTCGTTAGATCTCGGGAAAGTTGCGCAGGATTTAAGCCTAGTGAACAAGAGAAGGAGTCGGGAGTCATCGGGACTCGACTCATCAGCGAATCGGAGTCTCCAAGGTCATAGAATTCTCATAGGGAGAATCATGACTCGTGATTTCCCGAGAGGACCATAGCCGTAGATCCCGGACTGGGCACGTGTCAGTAATCCTGAGAGTCGGGGTTTCGGTATTTGGGGTTTCCCCATGCAAAGGAATTGTTGCAATTGAAATCACGATGCCGCGATGCCCGAGAGCGCGACGAGGACAGGGTGACATGGAGGAGAGTGCCTGCACGTGCATCGGGGTTCGACACTTCGTGGATCTGAGTGTCGAAAGAATCACGGAGGAGTCGCGAAACTCCGAATTGCGACGGGTCCCATAGTGATAGCATTTGGTGTTGACAGGTGTGCCCATATCAGAGATCGGGACTTGGAAGGGTCTGTGAATTCGCGCAATAGAAATCACGAATTCCCGAAACGCGATTTCTCGATTTACCCGAAAAAACGTGGGGCCCAGGCGACAGTGCAGAGGACAGGTGGTATCGAAAGTCGGGGATCGAAGATCTAAAAGGTGCAAGTTCTTCACATTTCAAACTCGCGAACTCCGAAGTTCTGATAGGGGCAAGGGGCCTAATCTCGTGCATAACGGTCACCTACCAAAGGAGTTAGATAGGGGGGGGCTAAGGAACGAAGCTAAGCGCCATCACAGATCGGGAATCGGGGATCCGCGAGGTGAGGGATTTGCGACCTCGGTGTACCGATTTCCCAACGGGTAAATTCTCGATCAGGGGTAAGAAAGCCGTGGACAAGTGATCACCGGGATTCGGGATTTGGTGAGACTCGATTTCGTGAGCTCAGGACTCGTGATATCACGAGGTCCGATTTCTTGATTTGAAGAAGGGAGATCACAAAGAAAGTTTGTGGGTATTGAGAACTCCCGACAGAGGGTTGAGGAGTACTTTAACTCTTTGGGCCTGGAAAAAGGAAGGTCCTGGTGATCGCGGATGTGCGCAGGCGACGTCTGCGTCAGAGTGGTATCAAAGAAAGGAATTCTCTCTGTTTTCTGTACCAAGGAGAAAGGAATTTCACCATGCCACCCAGAAGAGAAAGACAGTCACCTGACCCAGAAGACAGGGAGGTGAGAAGAAAAGGTAGTACAGTAGGAAATCTAGAGATGGAAAGGCAGATACGCAATCTCAGAGCGAGAATGGAAGATATGGAAGCAGCGCAGAGATGCACGGCAAATGCTGGAGATCTAAGCGACTCTGAAGGCGAAGATGAGGCAGAACAACAAGGAGAAGTTGCAGCTAAAGATGCAGCCAATGAGAGATTAATCAAAGTTATCGCCCGAATGAGTTCAAAGACAAAAATGGACATTCCAGTTTATGAAGGAAGTCTGGATGCAGAGGAGTTATTGGATTGGATCCGAGCTCTTGATACCTACTTCAATTATGAGGATATCGAAGAGGATAAAAACGTAAGGCATGTTGTCACTAAATTGAAAGGACATGCAGCATTATGGTGGGACAAGCTTCAGGCAGATAGACGTTCCAAAGGCAAACAAAAGTTCAAAAGTTGGGATCGAATGATTGCAAAGATGAAGGCGAAATTCATCCCAAGGGATTACCAGATCACGCTGTTCAGGAGAATGCAGAACCTGAGGCAGAAGTTGATGAAAGTAAAAGAGTATACTGAAGAATTTTACAAGCTCAATATCAGAGCAGGTCATCGGGAGAGCGATGATGAAAAAGTTGCCAGGTATATGAATGGCCTGAGGTATGAAATTCAGGATGAATTAAGTATGGAAACCATCCGAACAGTTGAAGATGCTTATCAGATGGATCTGAAAGACGAAGAAAAGCTGAGCCGAAAGTAAGGACAACGAGGGCGAGGCAAGAGTCAGCCCAGAGGTAAGACCGTTTCCCAAGATAAATATCAGAAGCCCAAGGAGGAATGGAAGAAACCTCAGGGTAAGGTTGAGAGAGGTGGAACCTCACAGCGAGGACCACATACTGAATAGAGGGCGCAACATACCGAGCAGGGTGGTGGTTATGCTGATGCAAACACTTTTCCTCGTACTAGAGATAGAGGAAGAGGCTGAGGTGGAGTAATCACATGTTTCACATGTGGGAAAAATGGGCACAAGTCATTCGAGTCTCTAGAGAAGAAGAAGCACATCGGAGAAGCTCACATCACTAAAGCGCAGAGGCATGATGCTGAGATAAATGAGAATGCCGAAGGTGGAAGATCCCTTGGAATAAATAAAGTCCTTTTGACACCTGAGAAGGAGGTAGAAAGTCCAGTGCAAAGGACCCGACTGTTCAGAACAGCATGCAAGACTAAGGATAGGGTGTGCAAAGTTATCATGGACAGTGGAAGCACAGATAATCTTGTTTCAACCGAGATGGTGGAGAAACTAGAGCTGGATATGACTGATCACCCGAGTCCATATAAAGTCTCATGGCTACAAAAGGGACATCAGGTGAGTGTCACTAAATAGTGCTTGGTTGAATTCAAAATAGGAGCATATAATGATAAGATTTTGTGTGATGTTATTCCCATGGATGTATGTCATTTATTGCTGGGTAGACCATGGCAATATGACAGAAATGTGGTTCATGATGGGAGAATGAACACATATACCCTGGAAAAAAATGGGAGAACCCATAGCTTACTTTCGATAAAGGACAAGGAGGTGAAGTCGGAAGTAAACAACACAATACTTCTTATGAGTGGGAAGGAGGTTCTTACAGAGATGGAGAAGAAGGAAGATCCACAATTCTTTGTTGTCAGAATGCCAAGGATTGTTCTGACTAGAACAAGAATGGACGATTTACCAGATGAGATTCAGGAACTGCTGGAGGAGTTCGCTGACATTGTGGTAGATGAATTACCTCATTCGTTGCCACCGATGAGGAGTGTGAGTCATCACATTGATCTCATACCAGGAGCCAATTTACCGAACAAGGCTGCATAAAGATTAACGCCACAAGAAAATGAGGAGGTCAAGAAGCAGGTCCAGGAGTTGTTGGATAAAGGATTGGTCAGAGAAAGTCTGAGTCCGTGCGCTGTTCCGACCATGCTTAGTCCGAAGAAAGATGGAGGCTGGAGAATGTGCACTGACTCTAGAGCGATCAACAAAATTACCATCAGGTACAGATTTCCACTACCGAGAATGGATGATCTGATGGATTCCCTGAGTGGGGCAAATTATTTTTCAAAGATTGATCTGAAGAGCATATATCATCAGATTCGCATGAGGGAAGGTGATGAATGGAAGACAGCCTTCAAGACAAATGAAGGTTTGTACGAATGGCTGGTCATGCCATTTGGCTTGATAAACGCATCAGGCACATTCATGAGGCTGATGAATGAAGTCCTGAGGGAATTCATCGAAAAATTTGTAGTCGTATATTTGGATGATATATTGATCTTCAGTAAGACCAAGGCTGAACATTTGAAGCATTTGGCCATTGTGATGAGGAAACTACAGCAAGAGAAGTTGTTGATCAACATGAAGAAGTCCTCATTTATGAAGACAAAGCTCATTTATTTGGGTTTTGTCATTTCGGCGAATGAATTGAAAATGGATCCAAGCAAGGTGGAAGTGATTAAGAATTGGCCATCACCAAGAAATGTTTTCGAGGTGAGGATTTTCCATGGTTTGGCTAGTTTCTACAAAAAATTCATTAGGAACTTCAGTGGAATTAGCGCAGCGATGATGGACACAGTCAAGAAAAGACATAAATCTTTTCATTGGATAACAGAGGCCGAGAAAGGCTTCAATCTGTTGAAGCAGAAGATCACATAACGACCAGTGTTGGTGTTGCCTGATTTCAAGAAGACATTTCAGGTGAAGTGTGATGCAAGTGAATACGCCATAGGAGCGGTCTTGAGTCAGGAAGACAGACCAATTGCCTATTTCAGCGAGAAGCTGGATGAATAAAAAAAAAGTACTCCACGTATGATAAAGAATTTTATGCTATCATACAGGCGCTTAAGAAGTGGAGGCATTACTTGATCCCAAAAGAATTTGTATTCTATAGTCATAATCATGCATTGCAGTTTGTAATTCAACAAGAGAAGTTGAACCAGAAACATGCAAAATGGGTAGAGTATATGCAGAATTTTACATTTGTAATTAAACACATTTCAGGGACTGCTAACAAAGTGGTTGATGCTTTGAGTAGGAAATGTTTGTTGCTGCAGGAGTTTCGAGTCAAAACATTGGGCTTTGAAAATCTCAGGGACATGTATGCAGGAGATGCATATTTCGGAGAAGCGTATGAAGCAGTTGAGAATCGAGTTCTCAGAGATCAGAGTTCTTGGATAGACTATATGATCCAGGATGGATTGTTGTTCAGAGGCAATCAACTATGCATTTCGAATTGCTCCATGAGGGAGAACTTGATGAAAGAAAAGCACAATGGAGGCTTGGCAGGACATTTTGGCCAAGACAAGACCTTTGCGAAGCTGAGTGAATCATATTTTTGGCCAGGCATGCGAGCAGATGTTAAGAGGTTTGTTGACAGGTGTTGAATTTGTCAGCATTCGAAGGGGAGAAAGCAGAATGCAGGGTTTTATCATCCCTTGCCCATACCAGAAAAGCCATGGGAGGTGATAAGCATGGATTTTGTATTAGGATTGCCAAGGACGCAGAGAGGGGTTGATTCCATCTTTGTGGTGGTGGACAGGTTCTCAAAGATGGCACATTTTATTCCATGCCAGAATACCAGTGATGCGACTCACATCGCGAACTTGTTTTTCAAGGAGATCATTCGACTCCATGGATTACCGAAAAGTATAGTATCAGACAGGGATACCAAATTCATAGGGCATTTATGGAGGACCTTGTGGAAGAAGCTAGGAACTAACCTGGAATTTAGTTCGGCTTATCACCCATAGACGGATGGACAAACAAAAGTGGTCAACAGGAGTCTGGGAGACTTATTGAGAAGCCTAGTGATAGGGTACCATACCAGTTGGGATAACGTTGTGCCACAGGCAGAGTTTGCTTATAATGACTCTGTGAACAGGAGCACAGGAAAGAGTCCATTTGAGATTGTATATGGCAGGCAGTTGAGAGGAGTATCTGAACTGCGGGATTCAGAACAGACTGCCACTAGGAGTCCAAGCACTGAAGAATTTACAGAGGCAATGAAGGAACTTCACAGCAAGGTGAAGCAGCGACTGATTGCTTCAAATCAGGAGTATAAGCGCAGAGCATATCAACATAGGAGACAACTTCAATTCGAAGTTGGTGATCTAGTTATGGCACACCTGAGAAAGGAAAGCTTCCCAAGGGGAACATACAACAAGATGAAAATGAAGAAGATTGGGCCATGCAGAGTCCTGAAGAAATTTGGAGAAAATGCTTATGAGATTGAATTGCTGGATAACATTGGAATATCTCTGACATTCAATGTTTCAGACTTATATCCATATAAGGCTGAAGAAGTAGGAGCTGGAAGTGATGAACAACAGGAGATCCAGTGGCAAAAGCAGATGTCAATTGCAGAGAAGCCAAAGATGGAGTGTATACTAGACAAAAGAGTCAGCAAAAGAACCAGACGAAAGGAATATTTTCAGTACCTGGTGAAATGAAAGAATCACCCAGTGGAAGATGCCAGCTGGGAGAATGAAGCAATGATACAGAAGCATGGACAGACCATGCAGAAGCTCATGGGCAGGAGCCTATGAAATATTTCAAGCCGAGGAGTATGATGCAGGACCATCATAACTCAGCAAGCGAGCTAGCATGAAAGGCAATGGATAGTTGGGCAAGCTAGCCAAAACTTTTTGAATTCTCATTCAAGATGATGCGCCAATGTATAAATGATGCATTTATGAAAGCACCTTTTGTATGTTGTAACAGACCTCGAGCCACATGCTCTTGTCTGAAATAGATGGGAGGCATTTAATAGATTTAATGTAGGTAGATAGATGTTTAAGTCTAGATTAGAAAGTTTTAGAGTTCAAGAGGGAAAATGGATATAGACACCCTCATTGTATCATTGGAACGAAAGAATCAAGCATTCATAAGAGAAGAGCAAGCAAAGAAAACTGTGAAGAACACCCATGTACAGATGTTGAATTAATAGAATGAAGTTCTGATTCAAATTCATGGCTGGTGCTGTGTCTCTGTGTTAATGATTGTGCTCATGAATGTTTGTTTTATGGTTAGGCATTTTCTTTGTATATGTAGTGCATGTGATTTCAGGTTTTAAATTGAAGTCTGAGAGAGAATGAGTTTCAATTGTTTCTCTGTCTGAGCCGGGAGATTCCTGCAAAGAGTGCAGTTGAATTCATCTGCATAGGAGTGCGTTGATGAGAGCTCGATAGTTTAACTTTTGTTCTTATTCGTCCAGAAGTGGAATTGGATCGTTGCAACCATGCAAGGAGTGTGCAGGTTGAAGGAAGAAGAAGTCTCAGTTGCAAATCTGAGAGAAGGAAACTAGAGACTGCTGCTACAGGAAGTGTGGAGAGTCTGCAGGATTCAACACTTGAGAAGTTGTTGAACGCCGAGTGTAAGGAGTGTGCATAAATTCCTCTGAAGGGGTCAGAGTGAATAATCTTAGGAGGTATAGAACCGTCATGATAACGTTGAACAGGGAGCACAGGAAGTTCGTGTCGAGGAAGGTTCAAGTAGGAGTTGCAAGCGCAGGCGTGGAGAGAAAACTCTAAGAAGAAACACTTAGCCTTCTCAAGTAATCCTCAAGGAGGAGGAATTGACAGTCAAGATTCGCGGAGGGAACCAGCGAAATCCCGACAACCGTTAGATCTCGGGAAAGTTGCGCAGGATTTAAGCCCAGTGAACAAGAGAAGGAGTCGGGGAGTCATTGGGACTCGACTCATCGGCGAATCGGAGTCTCCAAGGTCATAGAATTCTCATAGGGAGAATCGTGACTCACTATTTTTTGAAGGGACCATAGCCGTATATCCCAGACTGGGCACGTGTCAGTAATCCTGAGAGTCAGGGTTTCGGTATTTGGGGTTTCCCCATGCAAAGGAATTGCTACAATTGAAATCGCGATCCCACGATGCCCGAGAGCGTGACGAGGAGAGGGTGATGTGGAGGAGAGTGCCCACACGTGCATCGGGGTTCGGCACTTCGTAGATATGAGTGTCGAAAGAATCACAGAGGAGTCGCGAAACTCTGAATTGCGACGGGTCCCACAGTGATAGCATTTGGTGTTGACAGCTGTAGCCCATATCGGAGATCAGGACTTGGAAGGGTCTGTGAATTTGCGCAATAGAAATCGCGAATTCCCGAAATGCGATTTCCCGATTTACCCGGAAAAACGTGGGGTCCAGGCGACAGTGCAGAGGATAGGTGGCATTGGAAGTCAGGGATCGGAGATCCAAAAGGCGCGAGTTATTCGCGTTTGAAACTCGCGAACTCCGAAGTTCCGATAGGGGCAAGGGGCCTAGTCTCGTGGATAACGATCACCTGCCAAAGGAGTTAGACAGGGGGGGGCTAAGGAACGAAGCTAAGTGCCATCGCAGACCGGGAATCGGGGATCCGCGAGGTGAGGGACTTGCGACCTCGGTGTACCAATTTCCCGATGGGTAAATTCCTGATCAGGCGTAAGAAAGCCGTGGACGAGTGATCATTGGGATTCGGGATTTGGTGAGACCCGATTCTGTGAGCTCAGGACTCGCGATATCGCGAGGTCCGATTTCCCGATTTGAAGAAGGGAGATCACAAAGAAAGTTTGTGGGTATTGAGAACTCCCGACACGGGGTTGAGGAGTACTTTAACTCTTCGTGCCTGGAAAAAGGAAGGTCCTGGTGATCGCAGATGTGCGCAGGCGGCGTCTGTGTCAGAGTGGTATCAGAGCAAGGAATTCTCTCTGTTTTCTGTAGCAGAGGAGAAAGGAATTTCACCATGCCGCCCATAAGAGAAAGACAGTCACCTGACCCAGAAGACAGGGAGGTGAGAAGAAGAGGTAGGCCGGTAGGAAATTCAAAGATGGAAAGGCAGATACGCGATCTCAGAGTGAGATTGGAAGATATGGAAGCAGCGCAGAGACGCATGACAAATGCTGGAGATATAAGCGACTTTGAAGGCGAAGACGAGGCAGAACAACAAGGAGAAGTTGCAGTTGAAGATGCAGCCAATGAGAGATTAATCAAAGTTATCGCTCGAATGAGTTCAAAGACAAAAATGGACATTCCAGTCTATGAAGGAAGTCTGGATGTAAAGGAGTTATTGGATTGGATCCGAGCTCTTGATACCTACTTTGATTAGGAGGATATCGAAGAGGATAAAAAGGTAAGGCATGTTGTCACTAAATTGAAAGGACATGCAGCATTATGGTGGGACGAGCTTTAGGCAGATAGACATTCCAAAGGTAAACAAAAGATCAAAAGTTGGGATCGAAAGATTGCAAAGATGAAGGCGAAATTCATCCCAAGGGATTACCAGATCATGTTGTTCAGGAGAATGCAGAACCTGAGGCAGAAGTTGATGACAGTAAAAGAGTATACTGAAGAATTTTACAAGCTCAATATCAGAGAAGGTCATCGGGAGAGCGATGATGAAAAATTTGTCAGGTATATGAATGGCCTGAGGTATGAAATTCAGGATGAATTAAGTATGGCAACCATCCGAACAGTTGAAGATGCTTATCAGATGGCTCTGAAAGCTGAAGAAAATCTGAGCCGAAAGCAAGGACAGCGAGGGCGAGGCAAGAGTTATCCCAGAGGTAAGACCGTTGCGCTGGAGAAATATCAAAATCCCAAGGAGGAATGGATGAAACCTCAGGGTAAGGTTTAGAGAGGTGGAACCTCACAACGAGGACCACATACTAAACAGAGGGCGCAACATAACGAGTAGGGTGGCGGTTATGCTGATGCAAACACTTTTCCTCGTACTAGAGGTAGAGGAAGAGGTCAAGGTGGAGTAATCACATGTTTCACATGTGGGAAAAATGGGCACAAGTCATTCAAGTGTCTAGAGAAGAAGAAGGACAGCGAAGAAGCTCACATCACTGAAGCGCAGAGGCGTGATGCTGAGATAAATGAGGATGCTGAAGGTGGAAGATCCCTTGGATTACATAAAGTCCTTTTGACACCCGAGAAGGAGGTATATAGTCCAGTGCACAAGACCCGACTATTCAGAACAGCTTGCAAGACCAAGGATAGGGTGTGCAAAGTTATCGTGGACAGTGGAAGCACAGATAATCTCGTTTCAACCGAGATGGTGGAGAAACTGGAGCTGGAGACGACTGATCACTCGAGTCCATATAAAGTCTCATGGCTACAGAAGGGACATCAGGTGAGTGTCACTAAACAGTGCTTGGTTGAATTCAAAATAGGAGCATATAATGATAAGATTTTGTGTGATGTTATTCCCATGGATGTATGTCATTTATTGTTGGGTAGACCATGGCAATATGATAGAAATGTGGTTCATGATGGGAGAATGAACACATATACCCTGGAAAAAAATGGGAGAACCCATAGGTTAATTCCGATAAAGGACAAGGAGGTGAAGCCGGAAGTAAACAACACAATGCTTCTTATGAGTGGGAAGGAGCTTCTTACAGAGATGGAGAAGAAGGAAGATCCATAATTCTTTGTTGTCAGAAAGCCAAGGATTGTTCTGACTAGCACAAGAATGGACGATTTACCAGATGAGATTCAGGAACTACTGGAGGAGTTCGTTGACATTGTGGTAGATGAATTACCTCATTCGTTGCCACCGATGAGGAGTGTGAGTCATCACATTGATCTTATACTAGGAGCCAGTTTACCGAACAAGGTTGCATACAGATTGACGCCACAAAAAAATGAGGAGGTCAAGAAGCAGGTCCAGGAGTTGTTGGACAAAGGATTGGTCTGAGAAAGTCTGAGTCCGTGCGCTGTTCCGACCATGCTTAGTACGAAGAAAGATGGAGGCTGGAGAATGTGCACCGACTCCAAAGTGATCAACAAAATTACCATCAGGTACATATTTCCACTACCGAGAATGGATGATCTGATGGATTGCCTAAGTGGGGCAAATTATTTTTCAAAGATTGATCTGAAGAGCGTATATCATCAGATTCGCATGAGGGAAGGTGATGAATGGAAGACAACCTTCAAGACAAATGAAGGTTTGTACAAATGGTTGGTCATGTCGTTTGGCTTGATAAACGCGCTGAGCACATTCATGAGGCCGATGAATGAAGTCCTGAGGGAATTCATCAGAAAATTTGTAGTCGTATATCTGGATGATATACTGATCTTCAGTAAGACCAAGGCTGAACATTTGAAGCATTTGGCCATTGCGATGAAGAAACTACAGCAAGAGAAGTTGTTGATCAACATGAAGAAGTCCTTATTTATGAAGACAGAGCTCATTTACTTGGGTTTTGTCATTTCGGTGAATGAATTGAAAATGGATCCAAGCAAGGTGGAAGTGATTAAGAATTGGCCATCACCAAGAAATGTTTTCGAGGTGAGGAGTTTCCATGGTTTGGCTAGTTTCTACAGAAAATTCATTAGGAACTTCAGTGGAATTAGCGCAGCGATGATGGACACAGTCAAGAAAATACATAAATCTTTTCATTGGACAGCAGAGGTCGAGAAAAGCTTCAATCTGTTGAAGCAGAAGATCACAGAACGAACAGTGCTAGTGTTGCCTGATTTCAAGAAGACATTTCAGGTGAAGTGTGATGCAAGTGGATACACCATAGGAGCGGTCTTGAGTCAGGAAGACAGACCAATTGCCTATTTCAGCGAGAAGCTGGATGAAGCAAAACTTAAGTACTCCACGTATGATAAAGAATTTTATGCTATCATACAGGTGCTGAAGAAGTGGAGGCATTACTTGATCCAAAAAGAATTTGTATTGTATAGTGATAATCATACATTGCAGTTTGTAAGTCAACAAGAGAAGTTGAACCAGAAACATGAAAAATGGGTAGAGTATATGCAGAATTTTACATTTGTAATTAAACACATTTCAGGGACTGCTAACAAAGTGGTTGATGCTTTGAGCAGGAAATGTTTGTTGCTGCAGGAGTTTCGAGTCAAAACATTGGGCTTTGAAAATCTCAGGGACATGTATGCAGGAGATGTAGATTTCGAAGAAGCGTATGAAGCAACTGAGAATCCAGTTCTCATAGATCGGAGTTCTTGGATAGACTATATGATCCAGGAGGGATTGTTGTTTAGAGGCAATCAACTGTGCATTCTGAATTGCACCATGAGGGAGAACTTGATGAAAGAAAAGCACAGTGGAGGCTTGGCAGGACATTTTGGCCAAGACAAGACCTTTGCGAAGCTGAGCAAATCATATTTTTGGCCAGGCATGCAAGCAGATGTTAAGAGGTTTGTTGACAGGTGTCGAATTTGTCAGCATTCGAAAGGGAGAAAGAAGAATGCAGGGTTTTATCAGCCCTTGCCCATACCAGAAAAGCCATGGGAGGCGATAAGCATGGATTTTGTATTAGGACTGTCGAGGACGGAGAGAGGGGTTGATTCCATCTTTGTGGTGGTGGATAGGTTCTCAAAGATGGCACATTTTATTCCATTCCAGAAGACCAGCGATGCGACTCACATCGTGAACTTGTTTTTCAAGGAGATCATTCGACTCCATGGATTGCCGAAAAGTATAGTATCGGACAGGGATACCAAATTCATAGGGCATTTCTGGAGGACCTTGTGGAAGAAGCTAGGAACTAACCTGGAATTTAGTTCAACTTATCACCCACAGACGGATGGACAAACGGAAGTGGTCAACAGGAGTCTGGGAGACTTATTGAGAAGCCTAGTGACAGAGTACCATACCAGTTGGGATAACGTGGTGCCATAGGCAGAGTTTGCTTATAATGACTCTATGAACAGGAGCACAGGAAAGAGTCCATTTGAGATTGTATATGGCAGGCAGTTGAGAGGAGTATCTGAACTGCAGGATTCAGAACAGACTGCCACTAGCAGTGCAAGCGCTGAAGAATTTGCAGAGGCAATGAAGGAACTTCACAGCAGGGTGAAGCAACGACTGATTGATTCAAATCAGGAGTATAAACGTAGAGCAGATCAACATCGGAGACAACTTCAATTCGAAGTTGGTGATCTAGTTCTAGCACACCTGAGAAAGGAAAGGTTCCCAAGGAGAACATACAACAAGCTGAAAATGAAGAAGACTGGGCCATGCAGAGTCCTGAAGAAATTTGGAGAAAATGCTTATGACATTGAATTGCCGGATGACATTGGAATATCTCCAACATTCAATGTTTCAGACTTATATCCGTATAAGGCTGGAGAAGTAGAAGCTGGAAGTGATGAACAATAGGAGATCCAGTGGCAGAAGTAGATGTCGATTGCAGAGAAGCCATGGATGGAGTGTATACTAGACAAAAGAGTCAGCAAAAGAACCAGATGAAAGGAATATTTTGAGTACCTGGTGAAATGAAAGAATCACCCAGTGGAATATGCTAGCTGGGAGAACGAAGCAATGATATAGAATCATGGACAGACCGTGTAGGAGCTCATGGGTAGGATCCCATGAAATCTTTCAAGCCGAGCAGTATGATGCAGGAGCATCATAACTTAACAAGCAAGCCGGCATGAAAGGCAATGGACAGCTGGGCAAGCTAGCCGAAACTTTTTGAATTCTCATTCAAAATGATGCGCCAATGTATAAATGATGCATTTATGAAAGCACCTTTTGTATGTTGTAACAGACCTCAAGCCATACGCTCTTGTCTGAAATAGATGGGAGGCATTTAATAGATTTAATGCAGGTAGATAGATGTTTAAGTCTAGATTAGACATTTTTAGAGTTTGAGAGGGAAAACGGATATAGACACCCTCGTTGTATCATTGGAACGAAAGAATCAAGCATTCAGAAGAGAAGAGCAAGCAAAGAAAACTATGAAGAACACCGATGTACAGATGTTGAATTAATAGAATGAAGTTCTGATTCAAATTCATGGCTGGTGCTATGTCTCTGTGTTAATGATTGTGCTCATGAATGTTTGTTTTCTGGTTAGGCATTTTCTTTGTATATGCAGTGCATGTGATTTCAGGTTTTAAACTGAAGTCTGAGAGAGAATGAGTTTCAATTGTTTCTCTGTCTGAGCCGGGAGATTCCTGCAAAGAGTGCAGTTGAATTCATTCGCATAGGAGTGCGTTGATGAGAGCTCGATAGTTTAACTTTTTTTCTTATTCGTCTAGAAGTGGAAGTGAATCGTTGTAACCATGCAAGGAGTGTGCAGGTTGAAGGAAGAAGAAGTCTCAATTGCGAATCTGAGCGAAGGAAACTAGAGACTGCTACTGCAGGAAGTGCACAGAGTCTACAGGATTCAACACTTGAGAAGTTGTTGAACGCTCAGTGTAAGGAGTGCGCATAAATTCCTCTGAAGGGGTCAAAGTGAATAAGCTCAGGAGGTATAGAACCTTCATGATAGCGTTGAACACGGAGCACAGGAAGTTCGTGTCGAGGAAGGTTCGAGCAGGAGTTGCAAGCGCAGGCGTGGAGAGAAAACTCTGAGAAGAAACACTTAGCCTTCTCAAGTAATCTTCAAGGAGGAGGAATCGACGGTCAGGATTCGCGGAGGGAAGCAGCGAAATCCCGACATCCGTTAGATCTCGGGAAAGTTGCGCAGGATTTAAGCCTAGCGAACAAGAGAAGGAGTCGGGGAGTCATCGGGACTCGACTCATCGATGAATCAGAGTCTCCAAGGTCATATAATTCTCATAGAGAGAATCGTGACTCGTGATTTCCCGAAGGGACCATAGCCGTAGATCCCGGACTGGGCACGTGTCAGTAATCCTGAGAGTCGGGGTTTCGGTATTCCAGGTTTCCCCATGCAAAGGAATTTCTACAATTGAAATCATGATCCCGCGATGCCCGAGAGCGTGATGAGGAGAGGGTGACGTGGAGGAGAGCGCCTGCACGTGCATCGAGGTTCGAAACTTCGTAGATCTGAGTGTCGGAAGAATCACGGAGGAGTCGCGAAACTCCAAATTGCGACGAGTCCCACAGTGATAGCATTTGGTGTTGACAGGTGTAGCCCATATTGAAGATCGGGACTTGGAAGGGTCTGTGAATTCGTGCAATAGAAATCGCGAATTCCCGAAACGCGATTTCCCGATTTACCCGGAAAAACGTGGGGTCCAAGCGACAGTGCAGAGGACAGGTGGCATCGGAAGTCGGGGATCAGAGATCCAAAAGGCACGAGTTCTTCGCGTTTCAAACTCGTGAACTCCGAAGTTCCGATAGGGGCAAGGGGCCTAGTCTCGTGGATAACGGTCACCTGCCAAAGGAGTTAGACAGGGGGGGCCTAAGGAACAAAGCTAAGGGCCATCGCAGATCGGGAATCGGGGATTCGCAAGGTGAGGGATTTGCGACCTCAGTGTACCGATTTCCCGACGTGTAAATTCCTGATCAGGGGTAAGAAAGTCGTGGACGAGTGATCATCGGGATTCAGGATTTGGTGAGACCCGATTCCGTGAGCTCAGGACTCGCGATATCGCGAGGTCCGATTTTCCGATTTGAAGAAGAGACATCACAAAGAAAGTTTGTGGGTATTGAGAACTCCCGACAGGGGGTTGAGGAGTACTTTAACTCTTTGGGCCTGGAAAAAGGAAGGTCCTGGTGATCGTCGACATGCATAGGCGGCATCTGCGTCATTTAGGCTCAACTTTCTAATTCTAGTCTTCTAGGGCCCAAGAGATAACACATGTAAATCATTTAAATTATTAAATCAATCTACAATAAATTTTGAATCACCAAGCAACTGTAATTGTGTTATCTTTAAATATGTAGAAAAATAAAGAATGCACCACAAGGATAACAGTTCACTCCTTGTATTTGTCCCCTTCCCACAGTTCATCATGATTTTAAAAGTACCCTTCGATGGGCATTTTAAGACAACTCCATCCCCACACTTTCCCCCGTGACTTGGGAAGCCCCATCAAAAAAACCAACAGCCAGATCTCAATCCAACAAAGGAGTCATATCTATCCTATCATTATTGATGCTTAATTAGAACATTTTTTCACCTAGATATTGAAGAATTATATTACATATGTTTTCTTTGCTAATTGGCCTTCCTTCAAAAATAACTAAATTCCTCCGTTTCCACACTTCCCAGCATAAAAAACTAGGTATCTCTTTCCATTTTTTCTTCTTCTTTATTCAATTTTCATAGCAAACTCCCAACTTCTCTACTTCCCAACTGCTCTCAATTCTTAGGTTCATCAGAATATTAATCCATATATCCTTTGTGAACCTACAATCCACAAAAAGATGATTTGAATTATCCTCTTTTAGATAAGTTTTCCCAAGTAAGTATTGTGTTTTCAAGTAAAATCCACACAAAAAGTTTAATTTTAAGGGGTATCACCCAGTCCCATAACTCACGTTACCAAAAGGATGAAGCTTCTCCATTTAAGTTTTCCATCTAAATATCATAAGCTTTTTTTGCAGAGGCCTGTCCAAATTTTGTGTCCCATGACCAAAGAAAAATATCTTTATCATTGTTCAACTCAAACCCAGAACCTACAAGCCCTTTTATATAATTATTCCATTCATATAGAATCTATCCTTCTAGCCCTAAATCCTCTTCCTTTTTCCATCTATGAAACATAGTATGCTCCCCCTCCTGGAACCCTACCTGAGCAATACCTTTAGCCTTCAAGTCTAATATGAGATTTCTAGACAGTTTATAATAAGTTTGAGCTCCTATCAATAGATCAACTCCAATCATGTCTTTACCATTACCAGGCTTCTAAGCCAACCAATAATAATGGACACTAAATTAATAACTTCTCTCCAAGTGTTTGAAGTACTCATCCAATGTTTCCTTACACTTTGATGCAGGAGCAACTCAAGCGAGCTGTTGCGGAGACAACGGACAGCTGGAAAAACGCCCAGCAGAAATTTTGAAATCACCTTGAAGTTATTGCGCGATCTTAAATGAAGCCATTAAGAAGAAGCGCACTTGTAAAATGTAACCGGACCTTGAGCGATTTTCTCTCGTCCTTAGTAGGTAGGAGGCATTTATGGTAGTTAATGCAAGTAGGTAGAATTGAATGTGTAGATTAGATAGTTTTAGAGCGCAAGAGAGAAACGAGATATAGACACCCTCATTGTGTATTGTAGCATTAACATGATGATGAGCATAGAAGAGAAGCAGAGAGATGTGTAGCAGACTCCATGTACAGAAGTTCTGAATTAATACAAGAAAGTTGTGATTCAGACTCATGGTGTTCATATATTCTCTGTGTATGCATCTTTGAATGTTATGCTCATGAATGTTTTTACTCTTTCTATCA
>JASDQU010241954.1:58962-72716 GCA_032191745.1 Picea mariana
GCAAGAGAGAAACGAGATATAGACACCCTCATTGTGTATTGTAGCATTAGCATGATGATGAGCATAGAAGAGAAGCAGAGAGATGTGTAGCAGACTCCATGTACAGAAGTTCTGAATTAATACAAGAAAGTTGTGATTCAGACTCATGGTGTTCATATATTCTCTGTGTATGCATCTTTGAATGTTATGCTCATGAATGTTTTTACTCTTTCTATCATGCAATTTCTTTTATGCTATGTATGAATGATTTCTTGTTGAATTTTTGAAATCTGAGAGGAAAGGGAAAAGGAATGAGTGTCAATTATTTCTCTATCTGAGCAAGAGTTCCTGCAAGGAGTGCAATTGAATTGTCTGCAATGAGTGCGTCGACAAGGTGTTCATAGGTTTGTCTCTGAAATCTCAGGAGAGGAAGCTTTTGTTCTCATTTCCACAAAAGTGCAGTTGGGCACAGGAGCCATGCAAGGAGTGCGCAGGCTGAGCGAAGCCTCAGGGTTGCGAACCTGAGCGAAGTATTTAGAGAATGTTGTTGCAGGTGTGCGTAGAGTTGAAGGATTTCAACACTTGGAAGTGCTTGAAAGTCTACCATAAGGAGTGCGTGCAAGGGTTTCTGAAAGACTCAGAGTTGGGAAAGTTTAGAACGATTTGAATCTTCGAAGGAGTCAAAGAAAGGCATAGCAACATCGGACCATAGGAGGACAAGTTCTCGAAGAAAGAACAGACGGTCGAAATTCTCTATAGAGAATTCACAAATTTCTGTGAGCCGCCAAATCTCACGGAGGGCAAGGGAGTTACCGCGAGTATTCCTAAAGGTTCGAAGCTCAGGAAGATTAGGATCGTAGATCCAAGCCACAAGGGTCGTTGGATTTACACGTGGGTTTCTATATCAAGATTCCGTAGGTCGAAGTTCCATAACCTTTGCAACGGGAATCGCGAAATCACGAAACGCAAAATCCGAAAGGTTAAGAGAATGGTGTGGGGCCACAAGAGTCAAAAAAGTGGACAAGTGGCGCACTTTTGACACAAAGTCAAACTCCATTGACCGTTTCAGAGTTTTGGGGAGTGAAGTTCCAAATTATTTACATTAGGATTCGTGATATCACAAAGTCCGAAGTCTCGATGGAGTAAGGGGGTGTTGAAAGGACAACTTCGTGAGTGTGTCAGAATTTCGGAACATCGGGTTTTGGGAATCGTGGGAACAAGTTGCTGGACACCGCGACCGTCAAAATCACGATAAGGAAAAGCTCGAAATAGAAGAGGACGGGTCAGCGTTGACGGTTTTTGGGTTTTGGAGATCTGAAAGACAAGCATGTGACCAACGGATTCGCGAAAGGGTGAAGTCCGATTTCATGAAGAAAAAGGGGAATTTATGAAGTTGATTGTGGGTAAAGGTTTCTCGAAAGGGAAATAGAAGAGCCATTCTGAAGCTCTTCAGGCCAGTGTTAAGGGAAATATCTTGTGTTGACATGGACCTTCCAACCTGCGGGTTGTGGAGGGAGCGTGCGTCATCATTTCTGGTATCAAAGCACAGAAAGGTTCTTTGCTTTTTGTAGTAGAGAAGAAAAGAGATTTCACCATGCCGCCAAGGAGAAGGGACAGAAAAACACCCGATCCACCAGAGGATAGGGAAATACTGAGAAGAAGAGGTAGGCAGATGACTGATCCAACCATGGAGAAAGAAATGCATGATCTACGAGCTAGACTCGAAGACATGGAGACGACACAAAGACACACAGTCAGTGCTGGGGATCTTAGTGATTCCGAAAGCGAAGTTGAAGCTGAATGTGAAGAAGAAGTTGCCACTGAAGATGCAGTAAATGAACGTTTGATCAGATCTATTGCAAGAATGGGTGCAAGAGCGAAGATGGACATTCCACTTTATGAGGGAAACTTGGATGCAGAGGAGCTTCTAGACTGGATTAGAGCTCTAGACACATACTTTGACTATGAAGATGTCGAGGAAGACAAAAAAGTCAAGCATGTTGTCACAAGATTGAAAGGACATGCAACATTGTGGTGAGATGAACTACGAGATGATAGATGCTGCAAAGACAAGCAGAAGATCAAGAGCTGGGATAGAATGATCACGAAGATGAAGGAGAAATTCATTCCCAGGGATTATCAAATTACTATGTTCAGGAGGATGCAGAACCTGAGATAGAAGCTGATGACAGTGAAAGAATACACTGAAAAATTCTATAAGCTGAACATCAGGGCAGGTCATTGGGAGAGCGATGATGAAAAAGTTGCCAGATACATGAATGGCCTGAGATACAATATTTAGGATGAAATAAGCATGGTAACCATCCAAATAGTGGAAGACGCTTATCAGATGGCTCTAAAGGCTGAAAAGAAGCTGAGCTGAAAGCAGGGTCAGAGCGGCCAAGGAAGAAGTCAGCCCAGAGGCAAATCAGTTGCCCAAGATAAATATTAGAAGCCCAAGGAGGACTGGAAGAAACCTAGGACTCGAACTGAGAGAGGTGGAATCTCACAGCGAGGGAAATATGATGAACAAAGAGGACAACATACTGAGCAGAGAGGAGATTATGTTGATAATAATATTTTTCCTCGTACTAGAGGTAGAGGAAGAGGAAGAGGTGGAGTAATAACATGCTTCACATGCGGGAAGAATGGGAACAAGTCTTACGAGTGTCCAGATAAAAATAAAGAGAGTGGATAAACTCACATCGCCGAAGCATAGAGGCGATATGTTGAGACAGAAGACACTGAAGGCAGAATATCGTTGATGATGCGAAAAATCCTTTTGACACCAGAGAAGGAGGTGGAGAGTTCAATCCAAAGGACCAAAATTTTCCAGACTGCTTGAAAAACCAAGGACAGGGTATGCAAGGTCATTGTGGACAGTGGTAGCATGGATAATCTCATTTCTACGGAGATGGTAGAAAATCTGGAGCTGGAGACGATTGATCATCCAAGCCCATACAGAGTTTCGTGGCTACAAAAAGGACATCAGGTAACTGTCACTAAACAATGTTTAGTTGAATTTAAGATAGGAGTATATAATGATAAGATATTATGTGATGTCATTCCTATGGATGTTTGTCATCTATTGCTGGGTAGACCGTGGCAATATGACATGAATGTGATTCATGATGGAAGAATGAACACATACACCCTAGAGAAGAATGGGAGGACTCACATGTTGCTTCCAATCAAGGATAAGGAGGTGAAACAAGAAGTAAGAAACAATGTACTTCTCATGAGTGGGAAGGAACTTCTTACAAAGGTTAAGAAGAAGGAGGAACCATAGTTCATTGTGGTCAGGAAATCGAAGATTGTTTTGACCAGCACAAGAGTGGATGATTTACCAGAAGAGATTCAGGAGCTGCTGGAAGAGTTCGCTGATATAGTAGTGGATGAACTACCTCATTCGTTGCCACCGATCAGAAGTGTGAGTCATCATATTGACCTCATACCAGGAGCCAATTTTCCAAACAATGCCGCATACAGATTGATGCCGCAAGAGAATGAAGAGGTCAAAAGACAAGTCCAGGAGTTGTTGGACAAAGGTTTGGTCAGGGAAAGCTTGAGTCCATGTATTGTTCCGACAGTGCTCAGTCCGAAGAAAGATGGAGGTTGGAGAATGTGTACTGAATCGAGGGCGATTAACAAGATAACCATCAAGTACAAATTTCCATTACCAAGGATGGATGATCTGATGGATTGCTTGAGTGGAGCAAAGTATTTTTCAAATATTGATTTGAAAAGTGGTTATCATCAAATCCGCATGAGAGAAGGTGATGAATGGAAGACGACATTCAAAACCAACGAAGGGTTGTATGAATGACTTGTTATGCCATTTGTCTTAATAAATGCGTCGAGTACCTTCATGAGGTTGATGAACGAAGTCCTAAGGGAGTTTATCGGAAAATTTGTTATCGTGTATTTGGAAGACATACTGCTTTTCAGTAAAACAGTGGCCGAGCATCTAAAACATTTGGCTACAGTGATGGAGAGGTTACAACAAGAGAAGCTATTGATTAACATGAATAAATCCTCATTCATGAAGACAGAGCTCATTTATTTGGGGTTTGTTATTTCTGCAGATGAGTTGAGGATGGACCCAGATAAGGTGGAGGTAATCAAGAATTGGCCATCACCGAAGAATATCTTTGAGGTGAGAAGTTTTCACAGATTGGCTAGTTTCTACCGAAAGTTCATCAGGAATTTCAGTGGAATTAGTGCGCCGATGATGGACACAGTGAAGAAAAGACACAAAAATTTTCACGGACATAAGAGGCTGAAAAGAGTTTTAATTTGTTGAAGAGTAAGATCACAGAACAACCAGTTTTGGTGTTACCGGATATTCGAAAAACATTTCAAGTGAAATGCGATGCAAGTGGGTTTGCAATAGGGGCAGTCTTGAGTCAAGATGACAGGCCGATATCATACTTCAGTGAGAAGATGAATGAAGAGAAAGTGAAATAATCCACTTATGATAAGGAGTTTTATGCTATTATCCAGGCATTGAAGAAATGGAGACATTACTTGATCCCGAAGGAATTTGTCTTATGCAGTGACAATCATGCATTGCAGTTTGTGACTCAACAGGAGAAGTTGAATCAGAGACATGTCAAATGGGTTGAATATATGCAGAATTTCACTTTTGTGATTAAACATATTTCTGGTACTGCTAATAAGGTTGCTGATGCTTTGAGCAGGAAGTGTTTGCTATTGCAGGAGTTCAGAGTCAAAACGTTGGGTTTTGATGATATCAGAGACATGTACACTGATAATCCATATTTTCAGAAGGCGTACGAAGCAGCTGAGAATCCAATCCTCAGGGATAGAAGCCAATGGGAAGAATAAATGATCCAGGAAGGATTATTGTTCAAAGGTAATCAGTTGTGCATTCCGAAATGCTCTAGGAGGGAGAATTTGCTGAAGGAGAAACACAGTGGAGGATTGGCAGGGAACTTTGGTCATGACAAGACGTTCACAAAATTGAATGAGTCATATTTTTGACCAGGAATGCGAGCAGACGTCAAGATATTCGTGGACATATGCAGAATTTGTCAGCATTCAAAGGGAAGAAGACAGAATGCGGGGTTTTATCAACCATTTCCCATACCAAAAAGGCCGTGGGTTGCAATCAGCATGGATTTCATATTGGGGTTACCAAGAACGCAAAAAGGTTTTGACTCAATATTTATGGTGGTGGATAGATTTTCCAAGATGGCACACTTCATTCCATGTCAGAAAACTAGTGACGCAACTCACATTGTAAATATTTTTTTCAAACAAGTCATTCGAATTCACGGCTTACCAAGAAGTATAGTTTCGGATCGAGACACTAAGTTCATAGGACACTTTTGGAGGACCTTATGGAAGAAGCTGGGAACTAACTTGTCATTTAGTTCAACTTATCATCCTCAGATGGATGGACAGACGGAAGTGGTGAACAAAAGTCTGGGAGACTTGCTGAGAAGCTTAGTGATAGAACACCACAGCCAGTGGGACAACATATTACCATAGGTAGAATTTTCTTATAACGACTCGGTTAACAGAAGCACAGGGCAGAGTCCATTTTAGATTGTCTATGGCATGCAGCCGAGAGGAATTTCTGATTTGAGGGATTCAGAACAAAATGCAACTAGGAGCATCAGTGTAGAAAATTTCGCAGAGGCGATGAAGGAACTTCACAGCCAGGTGAAGGAGCGACTGCAGAATTAGAACCAAGAGTACAAGCATAGAGCAGATCAGCATAGAAGACAACTTCAGTTTGGAGTTGGTGATTTGATTTTGGCACATTTGAGAAAGGAAAGGTTCTCGAGAGGAACATATAATAAATTGAAGATGAAGAAAATCGGACCATGTAAGGTCTTAAAGAAATTTGGGGTGAATGCTTACGAGATTGAATTACCCAATGGGATCAGAATTTCTCCGATATTCAATATCTCATAATTGTACCCATATAAAGCTGAGGAAGCAGGGACAGGAAATGAACATCCAGTGATCCAGTGGACAAAGTAGATGCCAGTTGCAGATAAGCCACAGATGGAACACATACTGGACAAAAGAGTAAGCAAGAAGACCAGGTGGAAGCAATACTTTGAATATTTGGTCAAGTGGAAGGGCCATCCAGTTGAAGATGCCAGCTAGGAGAACAAAGCGAAGATCCAGAGGCATGGAAAGACTATGCACGAGCTCATGGACATGAGCCCATGAAAATTTTCAAGCGACGGAGTATGATGCAGGAGCAACTCAAGTGAGCCAACGTGGAGACAACGGACAGCTGGAAAAGTGCCTAGCACAAATTTTGAAATCACCTTGAAGTTATTTTGTGATCTTAAATGAAGCCATTAAGAAGAAGCACACTTGTAAAATGTAACCATACCTTGAGCGATTTTCTCTCGTCCTTAGTAGGTAGGAGGAATTTATGGTAGTTAATGCAAGTAGGTAGAATTGAATGTGTAGATTAGACAATTTTAGAGCACAAGAGGGAAATGGGATATAGACACCCTCATTGTGTATTGTAGCATTAGCATGATGATGAGCATAGAAGAGAAGCAGAGAGCTGTGTAGCAGATTCCATGTACAGAAGTTCTGAATTAATACAAGAAAGTTGTGATTCAGACTCGTGGTGTTCATATATTCTCTGTGTATGCATCTTTGAATGTTATGCTCATGAATGTTTTTACTCTTTCTGTCATGCAATTTTTTTTATGCTATGTATGAATGATTTCTTGTTGAATGTTTGAAATCTGAGGAAAGGGAAAAGGAATGAGTTTCAATTGTTTCTCTATCTGAGAAAGAGTTCCTGCAAGGAGTGCAGTTGAATTGTCCACAAGGAGTGCGTTGACAAGGTGTTCAAAGGCTTTTCTCTGAAATCTCAGGAGAGGAAGCTTTTGCTCTCATTTCCACAAAAGTGTAGTTGGGCATAGGAGCCATGCAAGGAGTGCGTAGGCCTAAAGTGAATCCTCAAGGTTGTCAACCTGAGCGAAGTATTTAGAGACTACTGCTACAGGTGTGCGCAGAGTTGAAGGATTTCAACACATGGAAGTGCTTGAAAGTCTGTCGTAAGGAGTGCATGCAAGGGTTTCTGAAAGACTTAGAATTGGGAAATTTCAGAAGGATTTGAACCTTCGAAGGAGTCAAAATAAGGCATAGTGACATTGGACCACAGGAGGACGAGTTCTCAAAGAAAGAACGGACGGTCAAAATTCTCTGTAGAGAATTCGTGAATTTTCGTGAACCGTCAGATCTCACGGAGGGAAAGGGAGTTACCGCAAGTATTCCTAAAGGTTTGAAGCTCAGGAAGAGTAGGACTGTAGATCCAAGCCACAAGGGTCGTTGGATTTACACGTGGGTTTCTATATCGGGATTCCGTAGGTCGAATTTTCGTAACCTTTGCAACAGAATCGCGTAAAATCCCGAAGGTTAAGAGAACGGTGTGGGGCCACAAGAGTTAGCAAAGTAGACAGGTGGTGCACCTTTGACATGGATTCAAACTCCATTGACCATTTCTGAGTTTCGGGGAGTGAAGTTACAAATTCTTTACATTAGGATTTGTGATATCGCGAAGTCCGAAGTCCCAATGGAGTAAGGGGGCGTTGAAAGGACAACTTTGTGAGTGCGTCGGAATTTCGGAACATCGGGTTTCGGGAATCATCGGAACAAGTTGTTGGACACTATGACTGTCGAAATCACGATAAGGAAAAGCCCGAAAGAGAAGAGGACAGGTCAGCGTTGATGGTTTTCAGGTTTCAGAGATCTGAAAGACAAACGCATGACCAACAGATTCGCGAAAGGGTGAAGTCTGATTTCCCGAAGAAAAAGGGGAATTTCTGAAGTTGATCGTGGGTGCAGGTTTCCCGAAAGGGAAATAGAAGAGCCATTCTGAAGCTCTTCGAGCCAGCATTAAGGGAAAGATCATGTGTTGACATGGACCTTTCGACCTGCGGGTTGTGGAGGGAGCGTGCATCATCACACTTTAATGAAAGAATAGAACAATAAAGTGTAAAATTTCAAATCAAAGAACAAAGTAAAAGAAAAAAAAATAATTTAGAAGTGTAAAATTGGATTACATTTCTAGTAAAGTGTCTAAGAAGACTTGAAGAATAAAGTGTAAAACTTTTTTAAAATTTTAAATTTAATGAAAAGTGAAAATTTTACACTTTTTGAGAAATTCATTTTACAGTGAAAGGTTTACACTTTAATGAAAGGAACTTACATTTCGAGAAATTCATTTTCCACGTTTACACTTATAGTTTCAATTCATTTTACAAGGTAAAGAGAGATCATTTTACAAGGTAAAGAGAGAGGGTAAGAGAGGGACTTGTATAGTTTCAATTTACTTATAGTTTCAATTGTATAACCATTTTCCACGTTTACACTTGTATAGTCTCAATTCATTTTACAAGGTAAAGAGAGATATCATTTTATAAGGTATAGAGAGAGACTTACTTAGAGTTTCAATTTACACTTGTATATTCATTTTCCACATTTATACTTGTATAGTTTCAAGGTATAGAGAGAGGGTAAGAGAGGGACTTGTATAGTTTCAATTTACAAGTTAAAGAGAGAGGGTGCTAGATAATTCATTTTACAAGGTAAAGAGTAATTCATTTTACGAGGTAAAGAGAGAGGGGTAATATTCATTTTACAAGGGAAAGAGATAATTCATTATAGTTTCAATTTACAAGATAAAGAGAGAGGGGGTAAAAGAGAGCCGGTGCTATATAATTCATTTTACAAGGTAAAAAGTAATTCATTTTACAAGGTAAAGAGAGAGGGGTAACATTCATTTTATGAGTGAAAGACATAATTCATTAAAGAGAGAGGGGGTAACACTCATTTTACAAGGTAATAAATATTTGGCGCTCCTGGTTCTCCCGAAGGCCGCTGGCCCAGTGTCTCCTGCCCTCCTCCTCCCTCCTTCATAGCAACCGCAGTCCAATGGCAGCCCCCTCATCTCCAAAGCACGGTGGCGCCCCTGGTAAGGCCGCGATAATGGCTGTGGGCCTCCTCCACCCTCCTTCACAGTAGTTGCAGTCTCCTTTAGTGGCCCCCTCATCTCCAAAGCATGGTGGTGCCTCTCTTGGTAAGGCCGCGGCAATGGATACGTGCCTCCCTCCCTCGGCCGTGACTTCCTCTTCTGGGCCGACTTCTCTTGCAGTTGAAACCCATAGATCTTTTTCAAAAGCGGCCTCAGGCTTTCCCCCTCTGGTGCCGACCCTCTCCTTCAAAGAGGTGGCTTCGCATCAAGGGTATCTCTCCAGCCTGCATGCATCGGTTCTAGAGGTTGCATCTCATCAAGGTCGCCCCTCCGGGCTGCATGCAGTAGTTCCTGAAGCTCTGACAATTTCCATTCCAATGCCACAAGAAGCCTTAACTCATGCTCGCCATTACAACAGTCATGCTCTAGTTTGCAGGTTCAACGGGTTTTGGCCCTCTCTTCTAKATCTACTCTCTTGGTTCTCTTCCGAATGGTACCCATTCTTAGATGGAAAATTCCTCACCTGCCCCTATGCAAAAGGGTTTTTTGTGGTAGTTTTCGATTCTACAAGCGACAGAGACAAAGTGTTTAACTCTGGGTCGTGGTTCTAGGGTAGAGCAGCCTGTCCATGCAATTCTAGGCCCCTGCCTTCGACCCCTCCATAAATTGTATCTCTTCAGCCCCAGTCTGGGTGAGACTTCCCTATTTGCCCCTGCATTTCTGGGGGGATGAATCTCTTCATTCTATTGGCAATGGCCTCGACAAGTTCCTCTGCAGAAGTCTAGACTCCAAGCCAGCCCACTCCACCTTCGCCCGAATCTGTGTGGAAATGGATTCCTCCAAAGGATTCCCAGCTGAAATTATTCTTCAAGGTAAGAACTACTCAACGACCCAAAAACTCAACTATGAGAATCTCAGCTTCAGGTGTAGGAACTGTTTCGAAATGGGGCACTTAGCCCGTAACTGTGGAAAACCACCCAGGAAAAAAAGGTCATCCAAGCCCACCTGGTGGACAGGGGCACCAACGGAACCGCATTCTGAAAGCAAGACCCTTGAAGCGACAGAAGAGGCAGAAGTTGAAGATGAAATCAAACCCCCTACTAAGGGGGAAGCAAAAGCCCCTCCCAAGTCGTCCACCCAGTAAGATCCCCTGACCTTAAGCTGAGCAGACTTAGCTGATAAGGAAGACTCTTTAGGCCCGACGGAAAGTCATTCCATGGACCAGAGTAATGAATGGAAAACGGTATCAAAGAAGAAAAAAAACTTCCAACCTAGAAGTGATGTAATGACGCGAAGCCATTTAAGCTCGCTGAAATAGTCTTTGTGTCCGCGAATTAGTACTAAGTTAGGATATTTAGGCATATGTTTTCCAGTTTACAAGAAAATCTTTATCAATGTATCGAACCTCAGTGGCATGTCCACTATTATTAATACAAAGCTCCTTTAACCGTTTCTGTCAAAAAAAAAACATTCATTTTACAAGGTAAATAGATAATTCATTTTACAAGGTAAAGAGAGAGGGGTAACATTCATTTTACAACTTAAAGAGAGAGGGGTATATAATTCATTTTTCAAGGTAAAGAACATTCATTTTACAAGGTAAAGAGAGAGGGGTAATATTTTACAAGGTAAAGAGAGAGAGGGGGGTAGGAGAGGTAAAGAGAGAGGGGTATATAATTCATTTTACAAGGTAAAGAAAGAGGGGTGACATTCATTTTACAAGGTAAAGAGAGAGGGGGGTGTAAGAGGGGGTGCTATATAACTCATTTTACAAGGTAAAGAGAGAGGGGTAAGAGAGATTACAAGGTAAAGGGAGAGGGGTAAGAGAGGGAAAGGGATAATTCATTTTACAAGGTAAAGAGAGAGGGGTAAGAAGGGGAATTGTATAGTTTTAATTCATTTTACAAGGTAAAGAGAGAGAGGGTAAGAAGGGTAATTGTATAGTTTCAATTCATTTTACAAGGTAAAGAGAGGGTAAGAGAGGGGGTTCTATATAATTCATTTTACAAGGTAAAGAGAGAGGGCATTTTACAAGGTAAAGAGAGAGGGGAAAAGAGGGGAAAATGAGAGATATATAATTCATTTTACAATCTAAAGAACATAATTCATTTTACAATGTAAGAGAGAGAGGGGTAATAGAGAGGGGGGTAAAGAGGGGAAGGGAGAGATATATAATTCATTTTACAAGGTAAAGAGAGAGTGGTAAAGGGGGGAAGGGAGAGGTAGGGAAAGAGAGGGTAACAAAGAGATATGGAAAGAGGAAAGGGAATTTACAAGGTAAAGAGAGAGGGGTAATATAGGGAAGGCAAGGTAAAAAGAGAGGGGTAATAGAGGGGAAGGGAGAGATATGGAAAGAGGAAATGAGACCGGGGGAAGAGAGGGAGAGATGGAAGGAGGGGGAGAAAGAGGAAAGGCAAGAGAAAGAGAGAGTGGGTGAGAGAGGGAAGGAGAGAAAGAGAGAAGGGGGAAAGAGGGAAAGAGGGAAGGAGGGAGGAGAAGAGAGAGAGGGGGAAGAGGTGGAGAGAAAGAGGGGGGAGAAGGGGGAGAAAGTAAGGGGAGGGGATAGAGAAAAGGGGAAGAGTGGGGGAGAGAGGGAGGGAGAGATAATTATAGGGTGGGAGAGTGATGAAGGTGGAGACAAGAAGGATAGAGAGAGGTAGGATACAGTGTGGGAGAGAGAGGGGAAGAGGGAGACAAGTAGAGAGGCATAATTAGAGATGTAATGACTGGTTTTAAATTAACCTCTAGTAATTCTACCAAATTCTACCAAATGTACAACAATCTCTACCAGGTTTATAAAAGAAGAATTATTCCAAATTTTCTCAACACTTACGCAAGTAAAATTTATCAATGAGTAACAAATCTAATTAAAACAATGCATAAATTGGAATTAAATACCTTAACTTTGATGCTAATAATCCTTCCTATTGTCCGCAGCTTTCTTCCTTCCCGCTTCTTTAGAACACCACCCAAAATCGTCCTCCCTGCCGACTAGTTAGCTCCTAGCCCTAGGATATCAACGGACATTCTAGCCCTCTGTGCCCAAAACCCCCAGCAACTCCGGTCCACTGTGTCAATGCCACTCACAAAATTCCTCCCTCTCTGCAATACTCTGAGCTCTCCCAAAATCCATAGCCAACTCCTGTAGAATGATCCCCCTCCAAACTCCTTTCCCCCCCTTATTCCTCCTTCACCTCCTTCCCCTCATTAACTCCCTACCTAACTGCCTTATTACCCCTTATCCTCCCGCCGTTAATACCCTTATCCTTCCTTTATTACTTATCCTAATGTATTTAATACGTTATCCCTTGTGGGATACATAACCTAATTTAATAGTATATCTTATTATCCACCATTAATTTAATACTTTATTAATTAATTAATTAATTAATAATTAAATCAATCATTAACCATCATGAACAACTATTTAATAATAATCTATTAGAAATGTTATTTTAAGACATAAATATAGTTTAGCTAATCTTATAGGATTATATTATTAAATTAATTATACTTAATAATCAAAGGTCGTTACAAGAGAGTCAGAGAGTGAGGAAGGTGGAGAAAAAAGGGTAGAGAGAGGAAGAGAGAGGGAGGAGACAATGGGGAAGAGAGAGGGGAAGAGGGAGACAAGTTGAGAGGCAACAGAGAAAGGGAGAGGGGTAGAGAGAGAGAGAGTGAAGGAGAGGGGGGGAGGGAGAGAGGGATAAAGAGAGATGTTGTGTGTTAATTGGAATGTGTGTTTTCTTGTTCCTAATAAGGCATCTGTTTTTTAGGAACATGTGTATATTCTTAATGTAACATCTCGCTCTGGCGCACTGAGCGAACTTATTCTTTGAGAACACTTGCTTGCAAGTGATCCGGATTATTATGCTATTAAAACTTTTGGTTTTGATTATGAGGCATTATGGGATGATGACATGTTGTTTTATTGCCTCGACATAAACATGTGCTATTGACTCAGTTTTATTGAGTGTGCAGGATTTTGGACCTCAAGGATGCAGAGGCATCAATGGAACCCCTTGGACTCCAAATCGATTCAGGGAGTGTACCATTGGGGTTTGATTTTTTTACTATGATATTAGTGCATCTTATTAGATGATATGATATGGATATGTTCTGACATGATTTGTCGATGATGCAGGCTAATGATAGCTTGTCGACTAGACTCACATGTAGAGTAAAGGGATCACGCACGACTACCAAATATGTTGAGGGAGAGGTGTGGACAACAGTCCTGCCATAACCTACTAGCACTCTCATCGTGGCTCGAACTGTAGGTTAACGTTTATGTAGTTCGAGAGGACCCACAATGTCGTGAGGTAAATTACGATAGTCACTCACGATGATTCTAAGGGGCGCGCAATAAGGTGAGGGACTTATTCCTTAGAGGCCCTTAGTCTCCCATAAGTTCACCTAGCGGAGTATTGACTCCAAGGGTTTTTTATGTCTACTAAGTCAGTCAAGAGGCGATTGACACCCTTGGAGCACGTGGTGCATCTTGAAGGGAATGTTGTGCAATAAAAATGGAAAGAGGCGAGTGGTACCCTTGGAGCACATAGTGCATCCTGAAGGGCATGTCGCACAAGGGAACAGATAAGGCGAGTGGCACCCTTGGAGCACCTAGTGTGTCCTAACTCCTGAAGGGCACATTGCATTGTTTTGATAAATGAATAAACCTAGACGGCCTTAGGATGAACAATGTGATAAGAATTTTTAAAAACTTTTTCCCTAATAAAATGTCGCCCATCACGAAAATTAAGATCTAGGTCTAAATCATGTTAGTGGTAAAATTTTA
>JASDQU010241954.1:73427-90294 GCA_032191745.1 Picea mariana
TGTAGAAATATCTACTTGACTGACTTAACTTGTGGGAGTTGGGATACCCAGCTCGGTGAGGAGTGGTATCTCGGCCTTGCGAGGCGAGATGGGAACTAGTCGAAATATCTGGATAGTGAGTGTGTGGCCCCTTTGTGGCTCGGGGGTCTAAGGGGGAAGAAGAGTACCCCTAGCATTGTTTGGGAGGTACCGGTGTAGTTTTGTCGGTCGGCACGCGGGAGTTGCAAGGAGCATGCAAGACGTCCACTCCGAACAGGCAACGGTACGCTTTCTTCATTTTGTATGGTAAATTTTTTTAGAACTTATGCTTGAATCTACATTTTTACTTGGGTGAGTGAATTGATTGTCTAGATGGTTTTCTGAAATTTTCTTAGCCTAGCTCGATGATAGATCGGCTCCCATGGCTTCATTTCCTCACACGTTTTGACCACCTTGCTGTGTTGATTATGACATTCGTGGTTGTTTAGCCTTCATCCCTAGCTCACCATTCCTCACCTGAGAAGTCGGCTAGGAGCCTGATCTACAGTCATCGCCTTAGCGTTAAAGGACCTATGGATCTCAACACCCTTCTTTTATGTGCAAGGATGATGAGCGAAGGACGAACTGGTTAGCCATCTACCCTTGATGTTTGTCCCTGGATGATTGTTGATTTCGCCATCTGGCAACGACCTCTGCGTGTGGATTATCTTGTGTCCTGGTTGGTTTTCTCTATGCCTTGACTGATAGAACCCCTGCAATCATTCCATGACCCTTCCCATTGAATCTTTGCGTTCTCTTACTATCGTCTGTGTTGTATTGGGGTATTCTGGCAATGAAAAATGAAATGAATTCATCTCTGCATTTTACATTTGGTATTCTGGCAATGAAAAACGAAATGATTTCTGGTCTGCATTTTTATTTTGGGCATTCTGGTAATGAGAAACAAAATGAATTCATCTTTGCATTTTACATTGGGTATTCTGGCAATGAAAAACGAAATGAATTCATATCTGCATTTTACATTGGGTATTCTAGCAATGAAAAACAAAATGATTTCTGGTCTGCATTTTTATTTTGGGTATTCTGATAATGAGAAACGAAATGAATTCATCTCTACATTTTACATTGGGTATTCTGGCAATGAAAAATGAAATGAATTCATCTCTGCATTTTACATTGGGTATTCTGGTAATGAAAAATGAAATGATTTTTGGTCAGCATTTTTATTTTGGGTATTCTGGCAATGAGAAACGAAATGAATTCATCTCTGCATTTTACATTGGGTATTCTGGCAATGAAAAACAAAATGAATTAATATTTCCATTTTACATTGGGTATTCTGGAAATGAAGAATGAAATAATTTCTAGTCTACATTTTTATTTTGTATTCTGGTGATGGAAAAGAGGAATTATTCTTGTCTAGATTTCATTTTACTTTTGGGGCGATTTTGCCCTTGATGAAGACTGTGTTTTTCTTTAAAATTTTGCTGCCATTTGATTTCTGTTAATGCCCACGTTTTTTCTTTTCAATTCATCAAATTTCCTACTGTGAAAGACCATGATTTGGAAATTAAAAACGGATTGTGTTGCATGCTGAAATCACCCACAATTTTATCCATTTAAATCACAACTTTACTTGTCGGAATGACCATGTTTTTGATAATCAGAATTTGATTGTGTTGCTGTAGAAATCATCCACGATTTTATCCATTTAAATCACAACTTTACTTGCCAGAATGACCACATTTTTGATAATCAGAAGTTAATTGTGTTGTTGTAGAAATCACCCACGATTTTATCCATTTAAATCACAACTTTACTTGCTGGAGTGACCAAATTTTTGATAATTAGAAATTGACTGTGTTTCCATCTTAATTGACCACGACTTGCCTTAATCATTTCTTGAGTTGTTGTTGACTAACCGCGAGTTGGTCTTTCTGCAGTTTTGTTTGTCCCTTTTATCCTCCTTCACATTGAACGCATACCCAACACTCTCTTTGCCAAGCTTTAATTACCACAACAATGTTACTGACCATGTTGATTATCATGTTAACTACAATAATAAATGCTATTTTGTTGCCTCATTAATTACTAGAATAATTGTTGCAACAATGTTAATGGTTAGCAGCCTTCTTTTTCTGTTAAAGGCCATGTTAATTGCAATATGAAATGCTATATTTTTGCCTTATTAATTACTAGAACAATTTCTACAGCAATGTTATTGGTCAGCAGATTTCTTCTATTGATTAAATGCCACAACGAGTTAAATAGTTAACAGTTATATAAATCGCCTGGTTATTGCGCTATGAATGGTTATGTTAATAGTCATACAAATTGCCTTGTTAATGTTATGTTAATTGTAAGTTAACTAGAATGTTAAATGCCTTGTTATTGATATATTACTTATTATGAAAACAGTCATGTAAACTATCTTGTTAATGCTATATTAATTGTCATGTAACTACTATGATAATCACCTTGTTAAATTTCTACAACATTGTTAATAGTTAGCAGTTCCCTTCTCTATGATAGTAGACCGCTAGCATTGTTAGTTCGATCAATGTAGCTAGACTACATGTTGAGATTTAATTTCTTATAAGTGCTAATGGTAGAATTACACTTTAAGAATGTTAATGTTGTTATTCAATTTTATGGCTAGTTGGATGGGGATTCAGATTAATATAGAATTTTCCATTTAGGTTGTAATAAATATTAAAATTTGTATGGTGAGTAAAGACTAGATTGCAAATTTTAGACTTGCTAATTTAGATATGTAATTGATGTTAATTGGATTTATAGATATCGCCTAATTGGTAACTCAAACACACTAAATTGAGTCGTAATTCATGTTAAGTTCGGTTGGTAACTTGTTGACTAATGGAATTTAGACTGGTTCATTGATATGTAATTAACGCCAATTTAAATCATAAATATTGACCTTTTAGCCTTTATTAATGGTTGGGTTGTTGACGAAGTCATTTTTAGCTTGTGCTTCCCATTGAGGATGTTGTTGTTCATTTTAATTAATGTTTGTACTTGGTTGCTCACTGTAAGGGTTCTAGTTACTTGTGTAATTAATTTTGGATGCATGGGGTTGTTAGGATGATTGTCCTTAGTTTAGTAGGCTTGATCTGCTTGTGTCGGGCGGGATGTAGAAACCTCCTTGTTCCTTAGAACAGTCGCCAGCCTTGAGACCTTAAATGGTCAAAATCGATGGGAGCCTGGGCTTGAGCGTTGCTTATGTGTCCTGAAGTGTAACATCCCACTCTGGCGCACTGAGCGAACTTATTCTTTGAGGATACTTTCTCGTAAGTGATCTGAATTATTATGCTATTAAAACTTTTGATATTGATTATGAGGCATTATGGGATGATGACATGTTGTTTTACTGCCTTGACATAGACAGGTGCTATTGACTCAGTTTTACTGAGTGTTCAAGATTTTGGACCTCGAGGATGCAGAGGCATCGATGGAACCCCTTGGACTCCGGATCGAGTCAGGAAGTGTACCATTGAGGTTTGATTGTTTTTCTGTAATATTAGTGCATCTCATTAGATGATATGATATGGATATGTTCTGACATGATTTTTGAATGATGCAGGCTAACGATAGCTTGCCGACCAGACTCACATGTGGAGTAAAGGGGTCACGCACAAATACCAAAGATGTTGAGGGAGAGGTGTGGACAACAACCCTGCCACAACCTACTAACACTCTCGTCGTGGCTCGAAATGTAGGTTAACGTTTACCTAGTTCGAGAGGACCCATGATGCCATGAGGGAAGACTACGACAGTCGCTCACGATGATTCTAAGGTGCACACAATAAGGCGGGGGCCTTATTCCTTAGAGGCCCTTAGTCTCCCACAAGTTCACCTGGTGGAGTATTGACTTTAGGGGTTTTTGATGTTTAACAAGTCAGTTAAGAGGCGAGTGACATTCTTGGAGCACGTGGTGCATCCTGAAGGGTACGTCGTGCAAGAAAAATGGAAAGAGACGAGTGGCACCCTTGGAGCACGTAGTGCGTCTTGAAGGGCACGTCGTGCAAGGGAACAGATGAGGCGAGTGGTACTCTTGGAGCACCTAGTGCATCCTGAAGGGCACGTCACCTTGTTTTGATAAATGAATGAACCTAGACGGTCTTAGGATGAACAATGTGATAAGAATTTTTAAAAACTTTTTCCCTACTAAAATGTCGCCCATCACGAAAATTAAGGTCTAGGTCTAAATCATGCTAGTGGTAAAATTTTATCCGTTTTATTAAAAGAATATATATATATATATATATAAAATAAAATTTAAAAACAAAATAAATAAAGAGTATGATCTTCTTTAAATCATGTAACACAGAGGGAGTAAGAAATTTAATTTATTCAAAAAAAAACAAATTGTTTTATCTTTTTGATAATTTAAAATATACTAATTAAATGAGAAAAGGGAAAAATGGTTGATTTCTACACCTACCTTTTTGAGTTCTAATGAAAAGGGGGAAAGAGAGAAAATCTAAAATATTAGAAAACTAGGAAAAGAGGTAAACATAAAAAGGGAAAAAGGGAACATAAGGGAAAAAGTGGAAAGTCAAACATAGTAAAGTATCTACCATTTAAGAGCTTTCTAATTTCAACTGAACTAGCAATTTAATGGTGGGGAAAGTCATTAAAACCTGTAAGAGAATTTGGGGACACCTAGGAGTGACTCTAGGAGTAACTCTAGGTGGGCAAGGGAAATAAAGATAATTAATTAATTAAAGAAATTAATTCATGGAGGAATGAAGGGGATGGGTGAAACTTGTACGGGGAGGAATTTTTAGGAATTAAATTTTAAAAACTTAATTAAACAAGATTTTTGGAAAGTAAGGAACCACGAAACTCTATATAATGAAGGGAGGAGATGGAGGTTGGATCTCTTCTGTTTGCGTAACGTTACGCTACAGAAATATCCACTTGACTAACTTAACTTGTGGGAGTTAGGATACCTAACTCGGTGAGGAGTGGTAGCTCAACCTTGCGAGGAGAGCTGGGAGCTAGTCGAAATCTATGGATAGTGAGTGTGTGTCCCCTTTGCGGCTTGGGGGGCTAAGGGGGAATAAGAGTACCCCTAGCATTGATTGGGAGGTACCGGTGTAGTCTTGTCAGTCGACACGCAGGAGTTGCAAGGAGAACGCGGGACATCCACTCCGAATAGGCAATGGTACGCTTTCTTTGTTTTGTATGGTAAATTGTCTTAGAACTTATGCTTGAATCTACATTTTTACTTGGGTGAGTGAACTGATTGTCTAGATGGTTTTATGAAATTTTCTTAGCGTAGCTCGATGATAGATCGGCTCCCATGGCTTCATTTCCCTGTACATCTTGACCACCTTGCTATGTTGATTATGACCTTCATGGTTGTTTAGCCTTCATCTCTATCTCACTAGTCCTCACCTGAGCAATTGGCCAGGAGCCTGATCTACAATCGTCACCTTAGAGTTAAAAGACCTATGGATCTCAATGCCCTGCTTTTCTGTGCGAGGATGATGAGCGAAGGACAAACCTATTAGTCATCTACCCTTGATGTTTGTCCCTAGATGATTGTTGATTCTGCCATCTGGCAACGACCTCTGCGTGTGGATTATCTTATGTCCTGGTTGGTTTTCTCTATGCCTTGACTGATAGAACCCCTACAATCATTCCATGACCCTTCCCATTGGATCCTTCTGTTCTCTTACTGTTGTCTGCACTGTATTGGGTATTCTGGCAATGAAAAACAAAATGAATTCATCTCTGCATTTTACATTGGGTATTCTGGAAATGAAAAACAAAATGATTTTTGGTCTGCATTTTTATTTTGGGTATTCTAGCAATGAAAAACAAAATGAATTCATCTCTGCATTTTACATTGGGTATTCTGGCAATAAAAAAAGAAATGAATTCATCTCTGCATTTTACATTGGGTATTCTGGCAATGAAAAATGAAATGATTTCTAGTCTGCACTTTTATTTTGGGTATTCTGACAATGAGAAACGAAATGAATTCATCTCTGCATTTTACATTGGGTATTCTGGCAATGAAAAACAAAATGAATTCATCTCTGCATTTTACATTGGGTATTCAGGCAATGAAAAACAAAATGATTTTTTGTCTGCATTTTTATTTTGGGTATTCTGACAATGAGAAACGAAATGAATTCATCTCTACATTTTACATGGGGTATCCTGGCAATGAAAAACGAAATGAATTTATCTCTGCATTTTACATTGGGTATTCTGGCAATGAAAAACGAAATGATTTCTGGTCTGCATTTTTATTTTGTATTCTGGTGATGGAAAAGAGGAATTATTCTTGTCTGCATTTCATTTTACCTTTGGGGCGATTTTGCTCTTGATGAAGACTGTGTTTTTCTTTAAAAGTTTGCTACCATTTGATTCATGTTAATGCCCACGTTTTTGCTTTTCAATTCATCAAATTTCCTACTGTGAAAGACCACAATTTGGAAATTAAAAACGGACTGTATTGCATGCTGAAATTACCCATGATTTTATCCATTTAAATCACAACTTTACCTGCCAGAATGACCACGTTTTGGATAACCAAAAGTTGATTGTGTTGCTATAGAAATCATCCACGATTTTATCCATTTAAATCACAAATTTACTTGTCGATATGACCACGTTTTTGATAATCAGAATTTGACTGTGTTGCTATAGAAATCACCCACGATTTTATCCATTTAAATCACAACTTTACTTGCTGGAGTGACCACGTTTTTGATAATTAGAAATTAACTGTGATGTCATCTTAATTGACCACAACTTGCCTTAATCATTGCTTGAGTTGTTGTTGACTGACCACGAGTTGGTCCTTCTATAGTTTTGTTTGTCCCTTTTATCCTCCTTCACATTGAATGCATACCCAACGTTCTCTCTGCCAAGCTTTAATTACCACAACAATGTTACTCGCCATGTTGATTATTATGTTAACTGCAATAATAAATGTTATTTTGTTGCCTTATTAATAACTAGAATAATTCATGCAACAATGTTAATGGTTAACAACCTCCTTTTTCTGTTAAAGGCCATGTTAATTGCAATATGAAATGCTATATTTTTTCCTTATTAATTGCCAGAACAATTGCTACAACAATGTTATTGGTCAGCAGATTCCTTCTATTGATTAAATGCTGCAACGAGTTAAATAGTTAACAGTTATATAAATCGTCTGGTTATTGCGCTATGAATGGTTATGTTAACAGTGATACAAATTGCCTTGTTAATGTTATGTTAATTGTAAGTTAACTAGAATGTTAAATGCCTTGTTATTGCTATATTACTTATTATGAAAACAGTCATGTAAACTATCTTGTTAATGCTATATTAATTGTCATGTAACTACTATGATAATCACCTTGTTAAATTGCTACAACACTGTTAATAGTTAGTAGTTCCCTTCTCTATGATAGTAGACTGCTAGCATTGTTAGTTCGATCAATATAGCTAGACTACATGTTGAGATTTAATTTCTTATAAGTGCTAATGGTAGCATTCCACTTTAAGAATGTTAATGTTGTTATTCAAGGTTATGGCTAGTTGGAAGGGGATTCGGATTAATATAGAATTGTCCATTTAGGTTGTAATAAATATTAAAATTTGTATGGTGAGTAAAGACTAGATTGCAAATTTTAGACTTGCTAATTTAGATATGTAATTGATGTTAGTTGGATTTATAGATATCACCTAATTGGTAACTCAGACACGTTAAATTGAGTCGTAATTCATGTTAAGTTCGGTTGGTAACTCGTTGACTAATGGAATTTAGACTGGTTAATTGATCTGTAATTAATGTCAATTTAAATCATAGATATTGACCTTTTAGCCTTGATTAATGGTTGGGTTGTTGACGAAGTCGTTTTTAACTTGTGCTTCCCGTTGAGTGTGTTGTTGTTCATTTTAATTAATGTTTGTACTTGGTTTTGTAAACATTTAATGTGCTTGGTTTCTCACTGTAAAGGTTCTAGTTACTTGTGTAATTAATTTTGGGTGCGTGGGGTTGTTAAGATGATTTTCCTTAGCTTAGTAGGCTTGGTTTGCTTATGTTGGGCATGATGTAGACACCTCCTTATTCCTCAGAACAGTCGCCAACCTTGAGACCTTAAATGGTCAAAATCGATGGGAACTTGGGCTTGAGCATTGCTTATGTGTCCTGGAGGTCCTAACCATTGTAGGGTAGGACGGGCAAGTAGTCATTCTTATTCTTCATCGGTTGAATGTCATACATTGCTTCCAGGTGCTTGATGTGCTTTTATGTTAAGTCGTTATGTTTGTTGTGGCATGAGTTGCATGCATTGTGTTCGTTTTCGTGTCGCGATGTTGAATATAATGTCATTATTACCTCCCTACATACACACACAAAATAAAAAATAAAAAAATTGCACTTGTTATGTGAGGCTTGTTCTCGTAACGAAATGGGAGGCTCATTACACTTAAAGATCGTGTCCATTTTTAACGAATGTGTGTGTTATTTCTATATCAATTTTTTTAAGAACACACATGTGTTCCTGAACATGAGTTTCTCAGGAACACACTCATGTTCATAAATAATCTAAGTTGGCAAGTGTATGTGGCAATTCAATGAGTACCAAGGTTTTAGGATTAAGAACATGCATGCATTCCTACATGTGTGCATTCCTTCGCACCCCATTGCCACTTTTCTTTTCCATTAACTTGGTGTGAGCACCCATATATTAAATTTTATAATTTATATTTTCACTTATATTAACAAGATAATTAATTGCAAAGCAACTTTTAATTTATTCTAAGTAATATATTATATTTCATATTTTCACTTAAATTAACGGAATTAATTCCAAAGCAACTTTTAATCTAATCTTTGTCTTAGATTAAATATTATTTTAAATTAAAAAAATAAAATTTGAAGATTTATCAATGTATTACAATCATTATAACATAGTTATTCCTGTGTTTCTAGTTATTATTACAATCATCATTATTACGATCAATTATTACAATCAATATGACATTTAATTTTGGAAATGGTTATATATAACATTTATACATTTGAGTTATAAATCTTTCAACATATTTCAAACAGTAATTTATTTAAAAATATTAATTAGATTATCAAAGCTTTCTCTAGATCCACTACAGCCTTTCACTTTGCTCCGTCTATCTAGTAATTTAGATATTGTTATTTATCTAAGTAGAAAACAAAGCATTATGAACAAAAATTCTTAGTTAATCCTCAATTAAAATATTTAGCTCCTAAAAACATAAAAATATTTAACCCCTAAAGATCATTAATTTGAAAAAACACCATTTATGCAAGTAGAAATTTAGCCCCTAAAAAACGTTAATTTGAATAAACATCATTTAAAAGAAAGCATTATGAAAAAATTTGCTTAGTTCACCTTCAATAAAAAAAAGTATTATTTAATCTTTAAAAACACTAATTTGAAAAAACATCAAATTGAAACATTATGAAAAAAATGCTTAGTTAACCTTCAATGAAAAATATTTAGCTTCTAAAAATTGAAAAATATTTAATCCTTAAAAACACTAATTTGAAAAAACTTCAAATTGAAAATCAAAAACATTATGAAAAAAATTGTTTTTCATCAATTTAAAAAAACATCAAATTGAAATCCTAAAAACATCAAATATTAAACCTTAAAAACATCAAATTGAAAACCCATGCCAAAGAAAGGACTATTTAAACATGTACTCAAATGAAATAACAATATTTGTTTTTTTTATCTCATATCATTAAACATATTGATTTAAAATTCTAATTAGAAAATTAATATTAATTTTTATTAATAAAACAATCAATTTTAACGTTAAAGTCTGAAATTTGGAATCTTCATTCATCTCCCAATTTTTTTTCCAAAAAGAAAAATTCTCCATTATATTAGTATAATATCACTGTTCAAAACTGGGAGATCATATTATAATTTCAATTGTGCCCAAAGACTATGATAGACATAAACAAAACTATCACCAAATATCCGTTAAATACAATAAGATTTAAAAAGCATGATCTTGACTTGGAGAAGAAAACAAAACTTGGAACCTATAGCTTCTCGAAACTTTTACTAACAGTCCACATTATGAGAGGGAGATGTATTCTCTTTGGCCCTCAATGCCATATTCCCAACTGTAATATGTGATCCTTCCTTCCAATTCCATGTAGGATTTCTTTGATAGAATGTTTGCTTGTATGTTGTGTGTCGTGTATATATGCTAAAAACTTATATCTTGGAACAGTTTTAAATGACCCTGCACATTTGACTTCCAACCCTTGATGGTGCATACCTGTAGTTTTCCTTTTTTGTTGAGCCAGTCAATCACCACCTTTGAGTCTCCCAGGATTTGCAATTTGGTATGTGAAAGATGATGTGCTACCCTCAGGGTTTCCCAAACTCCCATTAGTTATGTTTTTGTGTTTGTCCCATTTCCACAATTCAATGTTCATCTTATAACCTTGGAACCATGAGATTTAATATATAATCCTACTCCACATTGGTGTCCATCTGTGTTGATTTCCCCGTCAAAACAAGCTACAGAGAAACCTTCACAATATGTAAATTGACTAAGGTGAGATTTTTGTGAGTTTCGATTTCTTGACTTCATTTGAAGTGCACTCATAATTCTAATAAGAACCCAACTGACAGATGGAGAAATGTTTTCAAAAATTGTTGCATTCCTCTCCAGCCAAAGAAACCAGCAGGATAGAGCCGGAATATATGGAATATTCAATTTTTCCTTTGTCCATTGTTAATAACAGTCTTGTATAGAATCACCCTTCCATAAATCCTTTAGATGGAGTAGATTTTTTAATCTATGCCAGACGAAGATATTGAAGTATCATGTGTTGAATAAGTGATGTATGTCTTCGGTGGAGCGTTTACAAAGTGAGCATCGCCCAGGGCCAATCCAGCCTTTCCTCTGTAGAATTTCCCAACTGTGTATCTTCCCCTCTATAGTAAACCAAGTGAATAATTTTATCTTTAACTGTATTGACCATTTCCACAATCCTCACCTCCATCTTGTAATTTTGTTATTTCCCTATGTGGAAATATATGCCAAGTATACATTTTTTATGACAGATTACCAGAGTGGTCACCACCCATCCACATTAAATTGTCTCTATCATCCCCAATGGAAACACTGGAATTGGTGAGAACTTTTATGAAGTTGTCCCATTCATTTTCCATCGAGCTCGAGAGGTTCAGGTCAAAATGATTGTACCATGTGGGGGAAAGACTGGATCTTCCCTCAATATTCCAAGCTTGTGAGATATACAAGATATTTTTATGTTTTAAAGATGGAATCAACTCAGGCGAGAGAAAGGAAATGTCCTCCAGTCCCATTATTCTATCAGTACCTATCGCCACTTGTTCGTCGAACCCCAGATGCCAACAGAGACAATATGTAATCAGGTGTATAGATTTTAGTAAGCCCCTCCAAATCATTGACACAGATGTTGAATTGAAGGTTTGAGACCTGTACCATTTTATGATCAAAGTTGATGCTAAATATTTATCCATTATGACATCATTCTAGATACCAATACCCATAAGAATTCTCCATAACGTGATTGCTGCCAATGACTTACTGAATAGAAAAATATTCTGGAATCCCAATCCTCCATGACTCTTTTGTAAAGCTAGTGACATCCAATGACAAATATGTAGATGTGGTAGATCCTTATTCCCTCGTCATAGGAAATTGTACATGAGGTTCTTAATCTTATTTTGATTAGAACAGGGGATGATAGCCATGGATAGCCAGTATACTGAAACACTTTCAAGAGTCTACTTGACTAGGGTGTAGTTCTCGCCAAGGGACAACCATTGGTTGCAGCATAGATCAATCTTCTTTTCCAATTTAGTTAGTATCCAATTCCTGGCGTATTTTTTGTGAGGACCCATCGACATAAAGCGACCAGGATACCAAAAACCCATTGAGAGTGGAATAAAATTGTATGGAAGACATATTCTAAAAGGAGCTAAATCAACCTCAGATAAACCTACATAGTGCTCTGTGGATTTTTCTATATTGACCTTTAACCCTGAAGCTTTGTAGAAAAACTTTATAGTGTCTTCAATAACTTGCCATTCATTTAAAGATGAATTTGTCATTAGTAAAATTTCATCTACAAATAAAATGTTTATAATCCTTATCAACCTGGAGAGTTTGATACCTGTGAGCTTCCTGGTAGCCTTTTTTTCTTTTAGAATCAAACTTAGACCTTCAATAACCAAGATGAATAAAAGCGAGAAAAGTGGACATCCCTGTCGCAATCCATGGCCGCTCCTAAATAAGTCATTCACTTCTCCATTTACAAGAATTGCGAAGGAGGAGGAGGAAACGCAACTCATTATCCAATTGGTGAAATGAACATCAAAACCTATATGTATTAGGATCAACTGCAAAGTATCCCAATCTATGCAGTCATAGGATTTTTGTAAGTCAAGTTTCAAGATAATTGATTTGATATTCTTCTTCTTGACACTATGGAGGCATTCAAAATCCGTGCCAATGGTATCCTGTATCTGACGGCCCTTTAGGAAACCAAGTTGTTCTTTTGATATGTGTCTAGAAATTATGGGCTTAATGTGATTTGCAATAATTTTTTATATAACTTTGTATATAAGATTTCAAACTAAGATGGGTTTGTAGTCATTGAAGGTAGTCGGTTTATTAGACTTTGGAATCAATGCAATAAAGGTTGAGTTAATACCCCTGCTAATTTTACCAAGTGTTCTTGTTTCCTCCACCATCTCCAGAAGATCAATCCCCACCAGATCAAAGAAGATTGTGAAGAACTCCAAGGTCCATCTGTCTGGACCTAGACTCTTGTCCTTCTTAAAGGAATGTAGTACACATTTTAATTCTTCTATGCTGACAGGATGGGCTAGATCATTGGAATATGTGTCAGTGACCAAGTGTGTAAAGAGTCCTACAAGTCTGCATTGTTCTGAAGATATATGTTGGTATTGGACTTTGAATAAATTGCTAAAGTGTCTCACTACCTCCGATTTGATGTTATCATGGCCGGTGTGTAGGCAGCCTGATGAGTCGATAATCTCCCAAATGTGCTTCTTGTTTCTTCTATAATTTGCATACTGGTGGAAAAACTTTGTATTCTAATCACCTCCCTTTATCCAAACTTCTCTGATGTGTTGTCTCCAAACTTCTTCTTTTGCCTTTAAAATACTATTTTGTTCCTTATCTAGACCAATTAAAATCTTTTCATTCTCAGCTGATAATTCTCCTTTGAACAGAAGATTTAGAATATCATTAATATCATATTCCAATTGTCTCATTTTCTGATTAGAAGTCTTGTTCTTTTCCTTTATCCACTATTTGGTTTTATGTTTTAAATCCTTTAGTTTCCAAAAAATCCTGCGTTGTTTTCTTTCTTCAATAAGATACCAAGGATCTAACCATAACTTGTGTACCAGGGAAATATAATCAGATTCTGTCAGCCACTATGGATTTAATTTGAAGGGGTATGGTTTGTGAATCGACCCGCTTTCTAACTATAACAAAATGGGTGTGTCATCAGAAACATATGGATATTACGCCCAAGAGCGATGAATACCAACCTTCGAGAGAATATTCTCTGAAACATAGAACCTATCCAATCGCTTAGCAATAGCGCAACTACCTTGGCATCCATTTCTCCAGGTGGGAACCAAAGTATCTAGTTGAATATCAACCAAATTGTTGTTTTGAAAAAGAGTCTTAAAAAAATATGATAGTGGCCCGACCATAGCCAAACCTCCTCAGATTTCACTTGGTGAAACTGTGAAATTCAAGTCTCTGAATATGATAACATTTTTGTGTGATAGAATGCCACTTTCCTCTAGTGCGTTCCTGAAATTCCTCCGCTCTTTGCACAGTCCATAGGTGTTAAGAATAAGAAACTCCCTCTTATTTGAAATTTCTTTAAACGTACATAGTATTCCACCAAAAAAAAGATAAGGAACCAATACAAATTTCCCAGGATCCTAAGCTATCATGAGTCCACCCGAAGTTCTAATAGCATTAATCTCATAAGATACCCAAGATGGTCGGAGGCCATACATGAATTCTCTTGCCTTTTGTATAGGGAGCAATGTTTCTTGAAAAAAAATGATGTCTAGTTGTGTCTTGTCCAATAATCTTCTCATCGAGGCCATTTTGAGGGAGCCTCCCACCCCACGTAGGTTACGGGACAATAATAACATTATCGAGCCCTTGTCAGGGCCTTCACTGCTCTAAGTGCCTCGTTTTCCTTTGAAGGAGAAACATACTCAATTAACTAGGATGGAGTGGGAATGGCCTTCTTCCTGGAACTATGTGTTTTTATAGGTGAGTATTCAACCTCCAGACCATGTGACCAGGCATATTCTTTACCGAAACCCGTCCCCATCGGACATGAGGAGCTAGTTGTACTATCTAAGGGAAAGGGATTTTGTCTATAATTTCCAATGTAACAAGGTAACAGAATGGTGGATGAATGGTCCCACAGGTATGGTAAAAGGGAGTCCAAGACCTCATTTAGGGAAGATTTAGAACGTTTTGATTCTTGATAACCTAGAAGGGTAGGCGAAGCGTCTATGTGGGTATTAGGTAGAAAGGCAGTCGGTGAAGTCGGTTGATAGGCCTCAAGTGTCGCTGAAGAAGCAAGTGGAGAGGAAGAAATAATAATAGGTAACAAATCCCTAGAAGGAACAGGGGTTTCAAAAATTGTAAGGGGAGAGTCCATGAGTTTTTTTCCTTTATCCTGTGTAGGGACCAGCTCATCCGACATAGCAATAGGTGTTTCCCCTCTCATGGCCCCCCTCCTCAATTGTAGTGTTCTCCATTAACCAAACCGAGGTATCCAATACCTTTTTTTCTAAAAAATTCAGTGATGAAAAGAACGAGGGACAGTGAGAGAGTAGCTTACCAGTATTTGAAACTGGAGGAGAAAAAGAAACTATCAGTTCAGAGGGGGAAACATATGCTTATGAGATATTATGGTTTATATCCGACGAAGATATATAAGAAGTATCTTGTTTTTGTTATTCATCTGGTTCATCGAGCGAACTCCATTCGTTGCAGTCCTTTTGTAGGTGACCTATTTTGTGACAATGGCTACACCAAAAAGGTATGTCGAGATAGTCAAGGCACTGGGAAGTTTTCCTTCCCCGCCATTCTATATCGAGACATTATGGTAAGCCTTGGTGGATATCAACTTCTACTAGTGCACGAGCCACCTTCCTATATAAAGATCTTAAATTATTAGAATCCACAGAGATAGAACCACCCAGAGCATTTCCTATCGCCTTGAGTGCAACATCATTCCAGAGGTGTATGGGGAGGCCTGGAATGAGCACCCATAAATGACGTTATTGGAAATAGTCATTTGTCAGGCTGAAATCAATCCTCCACTTTTTTATCATAAGATTTCTTCCTCCCATCTTCCATCTATGCTCCAAGAGCTTGTTCTGGTCATCCGATGACTTGACAATGAAGCCCAGCCAGCCCCTGGTTAGATAGAGAACCTCCGATGTATATCCCAAGAGGGGGGACCAATGTGTTTGAACCCACTCTTCTAAGGGGACCTTGCAAATATAATGGTAAGAGACCCTACCAACAAGGCCACAAAGGGCAAGGCGTGTTGCCTCTTCTGACCCGACGTTTGAGCCCATCACTAGCTTACATTTGGTATTTATAGGTTTCCACAACTTCCGAGCAGAACTGGGTTTCCTGGAGGTGTTTGTAAATCTGGTGTTTGAACTCGCCTTCACCTTATGAGCATAGTCAAATCCAGAAGTCTATACATACTTAGGGTATTTTCGTGGAGAATAAGAGAGACTAGGGAGATTGTCTATATGAGGGAGATGGAGATAGGGTAATTCGTTAGTGGAAGAAGGTAACTGGGATGTCCCATATAGCAAAGGAGACTTTAAGAAAGAATTAATGGTGTGCAGAGTATCTAGATTATCAAAGAGGTCGGATCATTGCCAAAAAACTTCATCTGTGGGCTTCATTAACTCAACGACGTGGAGATTTATGTCATCATGTTCAGGAGGTAAGGATCTCATCTCCCAATTTTAGAAAAGAGGTATGTTTAAGGAAATGGTCTAAACCTTGGACTTTTCATTCATCTCCCAAGTGTGTGTGGAGCAACTTTTGCAATAAAATTAATTAAGAGGGAAGCATAAACATCATTCAATGTTAATTTTGGAAAAAGGTTTGTGACAATAAAATTAAATAAAATTAATTAAGATGGAAGTATAAACATCAATCAATGTTAATTTTGGAAAAAAACGTTGGTTTACAGTGGTTTCATAGGTCAAGGTCTGTTTACATTTGTTTAACAAATCCCTTGTTTGTGGTATTTAACATCCCAACGCACCAACCATTTAGAAAATTATATTTCCATAACTTTAATAACATATATTTATTTTGCCTTTTGTTAAATTAGCAGGTATCAAATCCATATATTTTCTAACAACATCAATTTCTTTTGTCCTTGGTTAAATTAGTAGGTTTAAACTCCATATTTTTTCTGTAAGTTCTAGGGATTTGTTTCCTTTATAAATTGTATTTGTTTTTTCTATAAATTATGTATATTTATGTGAATCTCCTTTATAAATTGCAGTTGTTTCTCAATAAATTATGTATATTTATGTGAATCTCACTAAGTGCATTGTCTAAACTAACTTATCGAAATTATGCATTGTCTAAACTAACTTATGGAAATCAAGATAACAAGTCCTCATCCTATTTTATTTTAATTATAATATAATTTTAATTTTATTTGTATTTTTAATATGTCATTAATAAATCCTATAAACCTTGATCACTATGAATAATGACTCTCTTATGAGACATTTTGTTACGAACCAAGTGACTT
>JASDQU010241954.1:90396-100941 GCA_032191745.1 Picea mariana
GGGGGGACACAAAGAGAGAAATTATAATGAAAGGGTACAATGAAAGGTTATATCCAACCTACTAATATAACAAATAAAATAATAATGAATTTTTATTAGGGCCTTAACATAGCCCCCTCTTTAAAAACAAAATACCTCAAAGCTTGCAATTGAGGGTGTTTCTTCACGAAATGCTCATTTTCCATGTATCTTCTTCCAGAGGCATATTCTTCCACTTGATTAGTTACTCCATAATGGTTATATTCTAAAGAGATAGAGAACGTTGATCTGTAACTTTTTCTAGTTCAAAAATCAACTTCCCTTCTTCATCTAATTCTTGAAGTTCTCTTTACACTGGCATAGTTTGTCCTAAAACCTTTTTTAGGAAAGGTACATGAAAAACCTTATGAATGCAAGAAGAAGGAAAATCTAACTCTAACACTACTTGTTCAATCCTGCAAATAATCTTGTAGGGTCCAAAAAAATTTGGAGCTAATTTCTTATTCTTCTTTTTCTTGAGTGTGGATTGCTTATAAGGTTGAAATCTCAAAAATACCCAATCACCCTCCTAAAACTGTCTTTCATTTCGATGTTGATATTCTTGTTGTTTCATCTTGTTTTGTGCCATTTAAAGGTTTTCCTTAATAATTGTCAAACTTTCTTTGGTATTCTTCATATGTGACTCTATTGCATGTACTTTGGACTTATCTTGCAAAAAAATAAGATACTAGGAGTTGGATATCCATAAAGGGCCTCAAATGGGGACATTGTAGTAGATGTGTGATAAGTAGTATTATACCACCATTCTACAAGAGAAATTCACTTCATCCATTGAGATTTGTTTTCTAAATAATAACATTGTAGATAACACTCTAAACATTTGTTAACTATTTATGTTTAACCATTTGTTTGTGGATGATATGTTGAACTCGTAGCTAGTTTTATTCCACTCATCTTCCATAATTCTTTCAAAAAATTCCTATGAATTTTGGATCATTTTCACTTAATATTACTTTAGGAAAACCATGAAGTCTATGAATTGTTGATGATTACAGTTGCGTGAGACATCCTCCAGGACATAGACTAAGTGAGTCGACCTGAGAGAAAGCCCCATGAGATGGGTGTGTGGTTCCTCTTTGAGACAGAGATGGAACGTTGCGTGCCCCTGTGTGGGATGAGGAAGCCCATGAACTGGGTGTGTAGTTCCTCTTTGAGATAGAGATGGAATATTATGTACCCTTATGTGGGGTGAGGTCCCATGAGTTGGATGTGTTGTTCTCTCTGAGATGGAGATGAAATGATGTACTGGTCTCCTCTATAAAGAGCGTTGAGATGATGTGATACTCCAGATGATTCTCCTATGAGACGCAATGAGAAAGAGATATGTTGAGTAGGATGTGCCTATGGTTGAGCATAGGTGAACGTGATCCTAAAGTTTGAGCACTAGTGACTGTGATTCTTCTGTGAGATGCAGTGAGATAGAGATGTGGATGTCCATGTGGCTGAGCACAAATGGATGTGCCCCTAGTGGTTGAGAACTAGTGGGTGTATGAGATCCCTTTCTATATTGTTCAAGAGTCAAACTTACATGTAACCCTATTTGTCATGTAAAGGGTACAGGTCGGCCCCACCATAAAGTGAAAGATAATTAATATGGTAATTATTAATTATATTGTGAGTTATTGAGGTCGGCCCTGTTGTGCCAATAGAAACTAATCTTGATATTTCCATTCTAATATAAATAAAGGTAAATTCCCCATCAAGGAATCACAACACAAGTTTGAGATTGGAAATTTCATAAAGTACTTGTTCTTGGGTTGAAGTGCACAACTCTCTTGGGTGCTAGTCTTCTAGGTTTTGTGAGCACCCTTTTGTGTGCTAGGTTTATGGTGTGGAAGGTATTTATCTTGAAGAATATAGAAAAGGATTGGTTGGGTTTTCTTCCCTTGTTCACAATGGCTTCCGATGATAATTATTGTGTACTTGTGCATGGTATTTCTTCTTGTGATCTTAGTTGTTGCAACAAGTTGTTAATGGTGAAACTGCAATTGTCTATGGTTCAAGTAAAATTCTAAAATTGGAATGAAATTCATGATTGAGCATAGATTAATGAAAAATCAACATTGTATCAGAGCATAGTTCTTGAAGAACCCATTTCACAAGCAAATTCTAGTCATACCCTCACTTCTGCAAAATCGTATGGACTTCTTAGGGTTTCCAGAAATTATGTACGACCTTCCTTTCTGAGGTGTTTCAGCACTTGATACTTGGACACTGAGGATAAAAAGTGAATAGGAGTGTACAACCTCCTTTAGCGCACCTCTAGCAAGATTCAGATTGCATTCCCGAGCATTTTGATTTTTTTGGCCCTAGGGTTTCGTAATTTTTTGTAGAAATTTCAGAATTAGGGCTTCTGCAGCTCATTGAAGGAGCTCTTCAGATCACCAATGTTCTTCTATCTTTCAAGGCTTATTTTTGGCATTCATAAGCCCAACAAAATCTGGAAATTGCTAGCCTATCCTAGTCATTAGGTTTTCTAGCCTAGATGACAAGTGTTTGTGAAGAATTTAAAAATATGATGAACATAACCATGATGGAACACAAGCTTGGTGGATCAAGCAAACTCAGTTCCTGGAAGCCAAGAATTCAAGGAGATGAATACATCAACATCTCATCACTCTCAGGTATGGTCCCTACCAATGATAAAACTTGGTTAATTGATAGTGGTGCTTCCAGGCACATGACCGGTTTTAGAGATCACCTAACAAATTTTGTTGAGAAAGAGACACATCTACATGTTTTTCTTGGAGACGATGCCAAATATAATGTGAAAGGGGTTGGGAATTCTACCTTCCAACTAGATTCACATATCCAGCTCCAACTAAGTGAAGTAATATATGTACTTTGGATGAAGAGGAACCTTGTCTCCATTTCTTCCTTGGAAGACAAAGGATACAAGGTTACCTTTTCAAAAGGAAGAGTTCTTGCATGGCACAAAGACTCACATATAATTTCTTCAAAGGTAATTGGTATTCGAGAAAGAATCTTGTACAGATTAACCATTAGACCAGTCTAGGCACTCTTACATGACACTATCATCTTAAGTGAGCTATGGCATAGAAGACTTGCTCACAATCATTATAAAGCTCTCCCGGCTCTAGGAAAAATGGTAACAGGCCTTCCAAAGATATAGATTCGGCATAAGGTTGTTTGAAAAGGTTGTTCTCTTGGAAATAATGTTAAAGGGTCCTTCTTAAGAAGTGACAATAGATCAAAGAAAATCTTGGACTTGATACATTCAAATGTGTGTGGACCAATGATTGTTGCCTCTCTGAATGTGTATTTGTACTATGTACTCTTCATAGATGATCACTCTCAAAAAACTTGGATTTACTTCCTGAAGAACAAGGATGGAGTCCTTGCAAAATTTCAAGAATTCAAAACTCAGGTTGAGAACCTGACCGGAAGAAAGATCAAGGTACTAAGATTAGATAATGGAGGAGAATACACCTCCAAGGATTTTATTGTGGCATTGAGTACCGCAGAGGCAGAATACATAGAATTGAGTGTGGCAGTCTGCAAAGAAGTATGGCTTCACAAACATCTGATAGATTTATTTGATCATAAGATGGATGCTACTACTATTCATTGTCATAACCATAGATGTGTGAAGCTCTCTGAGAACCATTTGTTTCATGATAGATCGAAACACATCGAGATAAAATATCACTATATCAGAGACATGGTGTAGATGAAAACAACACATCTGCAATACCTTCCTACCCACGAGCATATTACAGACATATTCACCAAACTGCTTGTCAAGACGAAGTTTGAGTACTTATGTGAGAGACTTGGCCTAGTGGAGAATGCCTCCCTAGATGAGAGGGAGTGTTGATGATTACAATTGCATGAGACATCCTCCAGGACACAGAATAAGTGAGTCGACCAGAGAGAGAACCCATGATTTGGGTTTGCCCATGAGATGGGTGTGTGGTTCCTCTCTGAGATATAGATTGAATGTTGTATGCCCCTCTGTGGGGTGATGAAGCCCATGATATGGGTCTGCCCATAAGATGGGTGTCTGGTTCCTCTTTGAGACAGAGATGGAATGTTTTGTGCCCCTGTGAGGGGTGAGGAAGCCCATGAGTTGGGTGTGTCGTTCTCTCTGAGATGTAGATGAAACGATGTATTAGTATCTTCTATGCAGAGAATTGAAATGATGTGATACTCCAGATGATTCTCCTGTGAGACACAGTGAGAAAGAGATCTGTTGAGTAGGATGTGCATGTGGTTGAGCACAAGTGAATGTGATCCTAGTGGTTGAGCACTAGTGAGTGTTATTCTCCTGTGAGACACAGTGAGATAGATATGTGGACATCCCTGTGGCTGAGCACTAGTGGGTGTATGAGATCCCTTGCTATATTTTCCAAGATTCATACTTACCTGTAACCCTATTTGAGATGTAAAGGGTACAGGTCGGCCCCACCATAAAGTGAAAAATAATTAATGTAAAAGATATTTAATATGGTAATTATTAATTATATTTTGAATTATTCAGGTCGTCCCTGTTGTTCCAATAGACACTACTTTTGATATGTCCAGTCTAATATAAATAAAGGTAAATTCCCCATTGAGGAATAACAACACAAGTGTGAGTTTGTAAATTTCAGCAAGTACTTGTTCTTGGGATGAAGTGCGCACCTCTCTTGGGCGCTAGTCTTCTAGGTTTTGTGAGCACCCTTTTGTGTGCTAGTTTTATGGTGTGGAAGGTCTTTCTCTTGAAGAATATAGCAAAGGATTGGTTGGGTTTTCTTCCCTTGTTGAGAAGGGTTTCCCAGGATACTTTTTGTGTACTTGTGCATCGTATTTCTTCTTGTGATCTTTGTTTCTGCAACAAATTATTAATGGTGAAACTGCAATTGTCTATGGTTCAAGTAAAATGATAAAATTTGAATGAACTTCATTCTTGATCCTAGCTTAATGAAAAATCAACATGAATTTCCTTCACAAACATTTCTTCCACTTGGCTTGTTGTATATCTACTTTGAATTCCTAAAAAATGTGCATATTTTGTGAGTTTATTGAACGACCAGAAAAATGGAATCCTTACCTTCATATTTTGGTAACCATGTAATGAATTGAATTGATGTTTCTTCCCATATTTTATTACGTATGTGTAATGGTTGAAGAAACCTTGGATATTTTACTATCTCTCATTTATTTCTTTGGAAAACCCGACATTCTCTTACAAAATTTTGAATATATTTCTTCATTCCTTCCCAAAAGAAATATGTTTTTATCCTTTTATATGTTTTAAGGAAACTTGCATGTCCTACCATCAAAGATTCATGGGATTCTCTTAATATTTGTTGCTTAAACTTTGATTTAAAACATAGAAATATTCTAGCCTTTTACCAAAGTATATCTCCCTTCTACTCCCAATGTTCCATACAATTCATCCCTTCCTTTATACATTGTATTTTTTGTTTAGTATTGTTTTCATTTTTCCATTCATATAGAGCTTATTTCATCCACACAGAAATAGAATATGTAATAGAATATAATCTTGAGGCTTCTTCTATTCTAGAAACAACATCTTCTACTACATTTTGCTTCCCCTTTTGTAGATTATTTCAAAATCAAACCCCCTTATTTTTGCTACCCATTTTTGTTGTTCTTTTGATGACAATATTTCAATGCTCCAAAAAGTACTTTAGGCTATCATGGTCTTTCTTGACTTTAAAGTGCCTCCCAGTAAGATATTTTCACCATTTTTTTATTCCATGTAAAATTCCTTCAATTTATTTTTCATATGTAGATTTCACCAAATATTTTCCCTTGAATTGTTTTCTTTCAAAATCCAATGGTATCCCTTCTTGTGTCAATACTACTCCCATTACTAATCCTAATGCATCACATTCTACTATCAATGTTTTACCAAAATTAGGTGTTGTCAATACTAGTGTAGAAGACATGGCATCCTTTAAGAGAGAGAATGAAAAAGTAGCCTTACCATTCCCTACAAATAAATATTTATTCAAGAGAGATGTGAGTTGGCCTGCAATGTGTACATATTTCTTAACAAAAAATTTATAATTGTAGAGTTTCTAATATACATGCACAGAAGATCTAGCTAACAATCAGATGTACACAACTTTTCAATGGTGTGAAGAGAAGACAAAAAATGGATAAAAGAATGAAAATAATTTCTAGTATCTATATTCCACACTGGAAGAGTCAATAATTTACAATAGAAATAGGCTACATGAGTAACTAATGTGCCATAGTAGTGATCTAGAGAGATCTGGACACTCGCTGACAGAAACTAGAGAATATAGATTTATCAGTAGAGTCCATAGATTTATTCTTACAGATATTTTTCCTTCTCTTTCTCTCACCCATATTTTCCTTCAAGGATGATAGCTTCCCATTGGGAGAAGAACCTTTCTCTACTTCTTTACCTTTTGAGAAACGTTTTAGAGGAATTTTTGACAAGAGAAAAAACCACCCACCTCATTTGATTCCTCTAAGTCATTCAATGATTATATATCCACCAAAGGAGAGGTTTCCATAATGGACTTATTTTTCTTTTGAGACTCCATATTTATGAGTCCACAAAAGTTAAAGGATTCTTCTAAATAGGGGAAGATGAACCTACAATATCCTCTTCTATAGTACCTTTATTAATAGAGAAACCCTCCCTTAATAACCTTTTTTTGGACTAGGAGACATACCTTTAGCTCTCGTAATATAATTAATGATCTTTTCCAAAATGTCTAAGGAGGGTTCATCATAAATTTTCTTTCATTTCAACACTAACAATTTGGGAGGTTTATCTAAAGATACCTTTCATTGCTTGACCTTTATATCATCTTCCTCCATATGCTCAACAACCACCTCCTCATCATCAAGGGGATCTACTTTTGGGTAGGTGCATCTGAGATGACCATACAAATGACATATGAAACAACAAAAAATAATCTTTGCATAACCAATCTCTTGCTAACATGGATGATTCTCTATTTGAATATAAATGCCATTTGGAAGACCATCACCCGATTTCATTTCAATACATATCTTCCCCATCGATGTCCTATCTAAAGACCTTGTTTTCTCATCAATATTAATTATTCTACTCAACTTGTTCGCAATTAGAGTTAAATCCCTTATAGACCATAATTCAAGTAGGAAAAAATGGAATTTTACTTGTAATGGTTGGATTCCCGCTCTTCCCTTAATTAAATCAAATAAAGGACTCTATATTTTGAGTGATATGATAGAGATATCCAAGTACCATTTCTTGGCCATTATGTTATTCCTATCCTTTTCCAATTGGAAAATGAAAGGAATCCACCCTCTGCCAAAAGGAGAAAAATCAAAGCATAACCTAGTTGCTTCTTATATACTTTCCTCACCCACATACCCGTTGACTTCTTTGAGCTCAACCTTCCATGAAATTTTATGACCAATTCCATCAAATAGTAGAGCTACACCTAATCGATGACGACTTCTTGGCCCACTACCAGTCTCACCCCATCCTCCTTTTTCTTGACACATGCTTTCACTTCCATCTCATAGACAACACCACCTCGCTCACTTGACAACGCTCTCCCTTTAAGGTTTCTATTGAAGTAAGCTCCAACACACACGAATAAAAAATACTACTTAACTCATTGTCTTCCTTTGTAACATATGATAAAACTGAGTCCATCACCTCCACGTTGTTCATAGCTTCAATTGGTTGAGGGGGGGGGCTTGAATTCTCACCCTTTATCCCAAGATCACCACTTATGGGATGGATTAGACCCCTACTCTAACATCATTTTTCGGCCTCCTCAATTACTACCTTAGAGGAATTTATGTCTTCATCATCTCACAAACAGATGTATGAGAAATAAAAGACGCACGCCTCCAAACTTTCCTACCTCCTAATGTCTGTAATGAGGGATTATGGATACTAATTTGGCATGCCCCCTTTTCATTGATAAATTCCAGTGTCAAGGCCATGATTTCCCACTAGAAAGATCACTCAACTAGATGTGAAAAGAAGAAGGGGTTGATAAGACAACCCTTCTCTATGCAATACAATAACCCCCCCTCCCCTGCAACCAATATGATGACAGGAAAGACAAAAATTAAACACTCAGTATGAAAAGAGAATAGGTTATAAACAAGCTATATATTCTTATGGCCTCCATTGTCAAATTGATAGTCCAAATCCTGGCGGCCATGAGTCCCCTACCGAAACCCTAACCCTTAGCCTTTAATATTTAAAAAAGGAAAAAATTAAAAGAAAGAAATCATACTCAAATAGTATAAAATCATTTTAAGAATTCAATAAAATTACATGCCATGTTAGCTAGATATGGATTAGTTTCACAAACTCAAGGAAAAAATAACAATCATATTTTTTACAACGTTGAAATTGAGACTTGATTCCCTTTGTTGAATCTAAAGAAGTGGTTGAGTCCATAGACTTCCTTTATTATTATAATTTAGATTTTTTGAAGAAAAGTATGGATTAGACCTGCTTGATCGACTGAGTGAAGAGTTTTTAAATGATAAGTAAAATATATTAAAGACATTTTTTTTAATAATATAACATGATAAAAATTTTGAATGAAAAAATATTGTGATTAGAAAATAAAAATTTCTATAACATTTTTTCCTTAATAAAATGGTTTGTGTAACAAAATAATAATAATAGTTTATGCTAGTATTTATTAATGATACAATGTGATGATATCATTAATTTTTTAAATAATAGGACAATGTATGATTGAAAAATAAGGTAACTTTTTTTAAATATATAATAATAATAATAATAATAAGTTTTGAAAATATTTATAAGTTTTTAAATGCAATAAAATTATGTGTAATAACAACAACAACAACATTATTATTATTATTATTATTATTATTATTCAAAATATTTATAAGTTTTTAAATGCAATAAATTTTTTTGAAGGAAAAGATGATGTGATGATATGAACATAAGGTTTTTGATAATATATTTAAAAGTTATTAAATAAATTTTTGGAAGGATAAAATAATGTGATGATATAAAAATAAAGTTTATGATGACACTCCTAAATATTTATAAGTTTTTAAATGTGGTAAATTTTTTTGAAGAATAAGATAATGTGATAATATGAAAATAAAGTTTACCATAATACTTTTAATCATTATGATAGTAATATTTCATACTAAATTGATAATAATAATAATAATATGATATAACAATGTGATGATTTAAAAAATGAATGGGTGAGTTTTTAAATGATAAGTATAATATTTTGAAGATAATATTTTTAATAATGATATGATAAAAATTTTGAATGAAAAAATATTGTGGTTTGAAAACAAAAATTTTAGTAATATTTTTTTTAATAAAATGATTTGTAATGCAACAAACAACAATGGAATGAGATGATAAAATAAATTTTAAACAATGTAATAATTTAAATAAAGTCTATGGTAATAATTTTTAATTATATGAAATTAAATAACAATAATAGTAAAATAGAGTTTAAATAATATAATAATTTAAAAAAACTTTATCATAATCATTTTTAATTATATACAACTAAATAACAATAATGTAATGAAATTAAAAAAAATTGTAATTATATTTTTTTAAATATGATGTAACATTATGGTTTAAAGATTTAAACATTAAAGATCACATTTTTTAATTTTTTAATAATAATAATAAAATAATATAACAATGTGATAATATAAAAATTGAAATTTATAAATCTTTTTAATAATATGATTATAACTCAAATGATAAAACAATGTGAGAATATTTGAAATTTAATTTTATATGAATTAAGTAATAAAAGTGTATTTTTATTATTTAATCCAAGTCTCTATGTTTCTCCTTCTGCAAGTATTCCAGACGAGAGTGCTAATTCGCCACCCTTCGACATCATGTTTACACAATACTGAAGAGGGTAGTGGGTACGGAGGAGCATGATTTTGGCCATTGAGCCTTAACATACCTTGTCCCAGTTCTTTTCTTTTGCTTCTTTGGCCAGTTTATCAGCACCTGCCAAGCCTCGTAGTACAAATGTAAACTTACTTATTCTAGCTCCTAGCATAGAATTCAGCCTTATTGTTAGTTTTGTTGCTTAAACCTCATGAAAGAGTAAAGTGTAAAATTTCAAATCAAAGAATAAAGTAAAAGAGAAGTAAAAAAAAAATTAAAGGTGTAAAATTTCATTACATTTCTAGTAAGAAGAATTGAAGAGTAAAGTGTAAAATCTCAAATCAAAGAATAAAGTAAAAGAAAAAAAAATTTATAAGTGTAAAGTGTTTAAAAAGAATCTAAAAATAAAGTGTAAAACTTCTTTACAATTTTACATTTAATGAAAAGTTTATAATTTAATGAAAAGTGAAAATTTTACACTTTTTGAGAAATTCATTTTACAATGAAAGATTTACACTTTAATGAAAGAATCAAAGAATAAAGTGTAAATTTACAATTTAATAAAAAGTGAAAATTTATATTTTTTGAGAAATTCATTTTACAATGAAAGGGTTTTTTTTTTTTTTTTTTTT
>JASDQU010241954.1:113323-126822 GCA_032191745.1 Picea mariana
ATCTTGTTCTTTTCCTTTATCCACTAGTTGGTTTTATGTTTTAAATCCTTTAATTTCCAGAAAATCTTGTGTTGTTTGCTTTCTTCAATAAGATACCGAGGATCTAACCATAACTTGTGTACTAGAGAAATATAATTAGATTATGTCAGCCACTATGGATTGAATTTGAATGGGTGTGGTCTGTGAATCGACCCGCTTTATAACTATAACAGAATGGGTGCGTGATCAGAAACGTAGGGATATTCCACCCAAGAGCGGTGAATACCAACCTCCGAGAGAATCTCCTTTGAAACGTAGAATCTGTCCAATCGCTTAGCAATAGCACAACTACCTTGGCGCCCATTTCTCTAGGTGGGAACCAAATTATCTGGTTGAATATCAACCAAATGGTTGTTTTGAAAAAGAGTCTTAAAAAAATATGATAGTGGCCCGACCTTAGCCAAACCTCCTCAAATTTCACTTGATGAAACTGTGAAATTCAAGTCTCCAACTATGATAAGATTTTTGTGTGATAGAATGCCACTTTCCTCTAGCGCGTTCCTAAAATTCCTCCACTCCTTGCACGGTCCATAGGTGTTAAGAATAAGAAACTTCCTCTTATTTGAAATGTCTTTAATTGTACATAGTATTCCACCAATAGAAAGATAAGGAACCAATACAAATTTCCCAAGATCCCAAGCTATCATGAGTCCACCGGAATTTCTAATAGCATTAATCGCACAAGATACCTAGGATGGTCGGAGGCCATACATGAATTCTCTGGCCTTTTGTACAGAGACCAATGTTTCTTGAAAAACAATGATGTCTAGTTGTGTCTTGTCCAATAATCTTCTCACCGAGGTCGTTTTGAGGGAGCCTCCCACCCCACGTAGGTTATGGGATATTAATAACATTATCGAGCCCTTGCTAGGGCCTTCACTGCTCTAAGTGCCCCATTTTCCTTTGAAGGAGAAACATACTCAATTAACTAGGATGGAGTGGGAATGGCCTTCTTCCTGGAACTATGTGTTTTTATAGGTGAGTATTCAACCTCCAGACCACGTGACCAGGCATATTCTTTACCGGAAACCATCCCCACCGGACATGAGGAGTTGGTTGTACTATCTAAGGGAAAGGTTTTTTGTCTAGAATTTCCAATGTAAGCAAGTAACAGGATGGTAGATGAATGGTCCCACAGGTATGGTAAAAGGGAGTCCAAGACTTCATTTAGGGAAGATTCAGAACATTTTGATTCTTGACAACTTGGAAGGGTAGGCGAAGCATCTGTGTGGGTAATAGGTAGAAAGAAAGTTGGTGAAGTCGGTTGATAGGCCTCAAGTGTCACTGAAGAAGCAAGTGGAGAGGAAGAAATAATAATGGGTAACAGAGCCCTAAAAGGAACAAGGGTTTTAGAAATTGTAAGGGGAGAGTCCACAAGTTTTTTTCCTTTCTCCTATGTAGGGACTAGCTCATCTGACACAACAATAAGTGTTTCCCCTCCCATGGTCCACCCCTCAAATGCATTGCTCTCCATTAACCAAACCAAGGCATCCAATACCTCTTTTTCTAAAAAATTCAGTGATGAAAAGAATGAGGGACAATGCGAGAGCATCTTACTAGTGCTTGAAACTGGAGGAGAAAAAGAAATTGTTGGTTCAGAGGGGGAAACGTATGCTTCTGAGATATTATGGTTTATATCCGACGAAGATATATAAGAAGAATCTTGTTGTTGTTCTTCATCTGGTTCATCAAGCGAGCTCCATTCGTTGCATTCCTTTTGTAGGTGGTCTATTTTGTGACAATGGCCACACCGAAAAGGTATGTCGAGATAGTCAAGGCACTGGGAGGTTTTCCTTCCCCACCATTCTGTCTCTAGACATTCTGGTAAGCCTTGGTAGATATCAGCTTCTATTAGTACATGAGCCACCTTCCTGTATACAGATCTTAAATTATTAGAATCCACAGAGATAAAACCACCCAGAGCGTTTTCTATCGCCTTGAGTGTAGCCTCATTCCAGAGGTGTATGGGGAGGCCTGGAAGGAGCACCCATAAATGACATTGTTGGAAATAGTCATTTGTCAGGTTGAAATCAATCCTAAACTTCTTTATCATAAGATTTCTTCCTCCCATCTTCCATCTCTGCTCCAAGACCTTGTTCTGGTCATCCGATGACTTGAAAATGAAGACAAGCCAACCCCTGGTTAGATAGAGAACCTTCAGTGTATATCCCAGGAGGGGAGACCAATGTGTTTGAACCAACTCCTCTAAGGGGACCTTGTAAATATAATGGTAAGATACCCTACCAACAAGGCCACAAAGGGTGAGGCGTGCTGCCTCTTCTAACCCGATGTCTGAGCCCATCACTAGCTTACGTTTGATCTTTACATGTTTCCATAGCTTTTGAGAAGAACTGGGTTTCCTGGAGGTGTTTGTAAATCTGTTGTTTGAACTCGCCTTCACCTTATGAGCATAGTCAAATCCAAAAGTTTGTACATACTTAGGGTATTTTCATGGAGAATAAGAGTGACTAGGGAGTTTGTCTATACGAGAGAGATGGATATAGGGTAAGTCCTTAGTGGAAGAAGGTAGTTGGGATGTCCCATCTGGCAGAGGAGACTTTAAGGAAGAATTAATGGTGTGCAGAGTGTCTAGCTTATCAAAGAGGTCAGACTGTTGCCCCAAAACTTCATCTGTGGACTTCATTAACTCAGTGATGTGGAGATTTATGTCATCAAGTTCAGGAGGTAAGGATCTCATCTTCCAATTTTAAAAAAGAGCTATGTTTAACGAAATGGTCTAAACCTTGGACTTTTCATTCGTCTCCCAAGTGTGTGTGGAGCCACTTTTGCAATAAAATTAATTAAGAGGGAAACATAAACATCATTCAATGTTAATTTTGGAAAAAGGTTTGTGACAATAAAATTAATCAAGATGGAAGTATAAACATCATTCAATGTTAATTTTTGAAAAAAAAGTTGGTTTATAGTGTTTTCAGAGGTCAAGGTTTGTTTACATTTGTTTAATGAATCCTTTGTTTGTGGTATTTAACATCCCAATGCACAAACCATTTAGAAAATTATATTTCCATAACTTTAATAACATATATTTATTTTGTCTTTTGTCAAATTAGCACGTATCAAATCCATATATTTTCTAACAACATCAATTGCTTTTGTACTTGGCTAAATTAGTAGGTTTAAACTTCATATTTTTTCTATAAGTTCTAGGGATTTGTTTCCTTTATAAATTTTATTTGTTTTTTCAATAAATTATGTATATTTATGTGAATCTCCTTTATAAATTGCAGTTGTTTCTCAATAAATTATGTATATTTATGTGAATCTCACTAAGTTCATTGTATAAACTAACTTATGGAAATCATGCATTGTCTAAACTAACTTATGGAAATCAAGATAACAAGTCCTCATCCAATCTATAAGCTAAACAACCACATACATATTTAAAATAACAATCAAGGGGTATTTAACCACCGTTGTGAAGGAAGACTTTGTCATGTTACCTTAATAATATAAATTTAGATATAATAAATAATAAAGGCACTATGACAACGGTAATTCAAATGGCATAATACATCATCAATGCAATATTTACATGTATGTGGTCTTTCATGCTATGGTTTCTCGTAGCAAATTCCAAGTTGGTCTCAATGGATGATAATCATTATTATGATCAATATAATTATTATATTGTAAAGATATGATAATAACTCTATTTAATTAAATATAATTTTAATTTTATTTGTATTTTTAATATGTCATTAATAAATCCTATAAACCTTGATCACTATGAATTATGACTTTCTTATGAGACATTTTTTTATGGACCAAGCACCTTGAAAATGATAGAAAGTCAATGAATACACTCCACTTCAAGGGGGAAACCTCCTTTTACAGTATATCCAATTCACAAGACAAAAGTATGATGATCCTAAGACTAGGTCTCCTTGGTGTGGGGGTGGGGAGGGGGCGGGGTGGCGAGACAAAGGACACAATTATAATGAAAGGGTACAATGAAAGGATATATCCAACCTACTAATATAAAAAATAAAATAATAATGAATGTTTATTAGGGCCTTAACATAGCCCCCCTTTTTAAAAACAAAATACCTCAAAGCTTGCAATTGAGGRTGTTTCTTCACGAACTGCTCATTTTTCCATGTATCTTCTTCCAGAGGCATATTCTTCCACTTGATTAGTTAATCCATAATGGTTATATCCTAAAGAGATAGACAACGTTGACATATAACTTTTTCTAGTTCAAAAATCAACTTCCCTTCTTCATCTAATTCTGGAAGTTCTCTWTACACTAGCATAGTTTGTCCTAAAACCTTTTCTAGGAAAGGTACATGAAAAACCTTATGAATGCAAGAAGAAGCAAAATCTAACTCTTATGCTACTTGTTCAATCCCATGAATAATCTTGTAGGGTCTACAAAATTTTGGAGCTAATTTCTTATTCTTCTTTTTCTTGAGTGTGGATTTCTTATAATGTTGAAATCTCAAAAATACCCAATCACCCTCCTCAAATTGTCTTTCATTTCGTTGTTGATATGCTTGTTTTTTCATCTTTTTTTGTGTCATTTGAAGGTTTTCCCTAATAATTGTCAAAATTTCTTTGGTATTCTTCATATGTGACTCTATTGCATGTACTTTGGACTTATCTTGCAAAACAATAAGATACTAGGAGTTGGATATCCATAAAGGGCCTCAAATGGGGACATCGTAGTAGATGTGTTATAAGTAGTATTATACCACCATTCTACAAGAGAAAGTCACTTCATCCATTGAGATTTGTTTTCTAAATAATAACAATGTAGATAACACTCTCAACATTTGTTAACTATTTATATTTAAAGATTTGTTTGTGGATGATATGTTGAACTCGTAGCTAGTGTTATTCCACTCATCTTCCATAATTATTTCCAAAAAATTCCTATGAATTTTGGATCTTTTTCACTTAATATTACTTTAGGAAAACCATGAAGTCTATGAATTGTTGATGATTACAGCTGCGTGAGACATCCTCCAGGACATAGACTAAGTGAGTCGACCTGAGAGAGAGCCCATGAGATGGGTGTGTGGTTCCTCTTTGAGATGGAGATGGAACGTTGTGTGCCCCTGTGTGGGGTGASGAAGCCCATGAGTTGGTTGTGTGGTTCCTCCCTAAGACGAATATGGAATGTTGTGTACCCTTGTGTGGGGTGAGGTCCCATGAGTTGGGTGTGTTGTTCTCTCCAAGATGGAAATGAAATGATGTACTAGTCTCCTCTATAAAGAGCGTTGAGATGATGTGATACTCTAGATKATTCTCCTGTGAGACACAATGAGAAAGAGATATGTTGAGTAGGATGTGCCTGTGGTTGAGCATAGGTGAACGTTATCCTAAAGTTTGAGCACTAGTGACTGTGATTCTCCTGTGAGACATAGTGAGATAGAGATGTGGATGTCCATGTGGMTGAGCACATATGGATGTACCCCTAGTGGTTGAGCACTAGTGGGTGTATGAGATCCCTTGCTATATTGTTCAAGAGTCAAACTTACMTGTAACCCTATTTGTGATGTAAAGGGTACAGGTCAGCCCCACCATAAAGTGAAAGATAATTAATTTAAAAGATAATTAATATGGTAATTATTAATTATATTGTGAGTTATTGAGGTCGGCCCTGTTGTGCCAATAGAAACTAATTTTGATATTTCTAGTCTAATATAAATAAAGGTAAATTCCCCATCAAGGAATCACAACACAAGTGTGAGTTTGGAAATTTCAACAAGTACTTGTTCTTGGGATGAAGTGCACACCTCTCTTGGGCGCTAGTCTTCTAGGCTTTATCAGCACCCTTTTGTGTGCTAGGTTTATGGTGTGGAAGGTCTTTATCTTGAAGAATATAGCAAAGGATTGGTTGGGTTTTCTTCCCTTGTTCAGAATGGCTTCCCATGATAATTATTGTGCACTTGTGCATGGTATTTCTTCTTGTGATCTTGGTTGTTGGAACAAATTGTTAATGGTAAAACTGCAATTGCCTATGGTTCAAGTAAAATGCTAAAATTGGAATGAAATTCATGATTGAGCATAGATTAATGAAAAATCAACAAGGTATCAGAGCACAGTTCTTGAAGAATCCATTTCACAAGATAATTCCAGTCATCCCCTCACTTCTGCAGAATCGTATGGCCTTCTTAGGGTTTCCAAAAATTATGTATGACCTTCCTTTCTGACGTGATTCAGCACTTGATACTTGGACACTGAGGATAAAAAGTGAATAGAAGCGTATGGCCTCCTTCAGTGCACCTCTAGCAATATTGCATTCCCGAGCATTTTGATTTTTTTGACCCTAGGGTTTCTAGGGTTTCGCAAATTTTTGTAGAAATTTTAAAATTAGGGCTTCTGCAGCTCATTGAAGGAGCTCTTCAGATCACCAGTGTTCTTCTATATTTCAAGGCTTATTTTTGGCATTCATAAGCCTAACAAAATCTGAAAATTGCTATCCTATCCTAGTCGTTAGGTTTTCTATCCCAGTTGACAAGGGTTTGTGAAGAATCTAAAAATATGATGAACATAACCATGATGGAACACAAGCTTGGTGGATCAAGCAAACTCAGTTCCTGGAAGCCAAGAATTCAAGGAGATGAATACATCAACATCTCATCACTCTCAAGTATGGTCCCTACCAATGATAAAACTTGGTTAATTGATAGTGGTGCCTCCAGGCACATGACCGGTTTTAGAGATCACCTAACAAATTTTGTTGAGAAAGAGACACATATACATATTGTTCTTGGAGACGATGCCAAATATAATGTTAAAGGGGTTAGAAATTCTACCTTCCAACTAAATTCACATATGCAGCTCCAACTAAGTGAATTAATATATGTACTTGGGATGAAGAGGAACCTTGTCTCCATTTCTGCATTGGAAGACAAAGGATACAAGGTTACCTTTTCAGAAGGAAGAGTTCTTGCATGGCACAAAGACTCACATATAAATTCTTCCAAGGTAATTGGTGTTCGAGAAAGAAGCTTGTACAGATTAACCATCAGACCAGTCCAGGCACTCTTACATGACACTATAATCTTGAGCGAGCTATGGCATAGAAGACTTGTTCACATTCATTATAGAGCTCTCTCAGCTCTAGGAAAAATGGTAACAGGCCTTCCAGAGATACAGATTTAGCATAAAGTTGTTTGAAAAGGTTGTGCTCTTGGAAATAATGTTAAAGGGTCCTTCTTACGAAGTGACAATAGATCCAAGGAAATCTTGGACTTGATACATTCAAATGTGTGTGGACCAATGATTGTTGCCTCTCTGAATGTGTATTTGTACTATGTACTCTTCATAGATTATCACTCTCAAAAAACTTGGATTTACTTCCTGAAGAACAAGGATGGAGTACTTGAAAATTTTCAATAATTCAAAGCTCAGTTTGAGAACCTAACCGAAAGAAAGATCAAGGTACTAAGATAATATAAGGGAGGAGAATACACTTCCAAGGATTTCATTAATTTATGTATTGAAGCAGGGATCAAGAGGGAGTTCACAATTCCTTACAACCCTCAACAAAATGGGGTTGTAGAGAGGAAGAACACAACTATCATCGAGGAAACCAAAGAAATGATACATGATCAGAGTCTACCTATGAATCTATGGGAAGAAGCATGTATGAAAACAATGTATGTTCAGAATAGGAGTCCTCATCATATCTTGAATAACATAACTCCAGAAGAATCCTTCACCAGAGTGAAGCATGAGATTGGACACTTCATGATATTTGAGTGCCCAGTATATTTCCATGTACCCAAAGAGAAGAGATCCAAGCTAGACCATTCAAGGACAAAGGGTACATTTGTAGGATACATTGAATCCTGGAAGGCATATCGGATCTACATTCTTGGTCAGACATAGATTGATATAAGAAGAGATGTTACTTTTGAAGAAGAGATAGCCTTCCAAAGATCCAAAGAATCTCATATGGAAATTGATAGTGAGACAATGCCTTCTCCCCCTTTAAAAGTTCAGAGGGAGACAGACATTGTTCCAATTGATGTAGTTGTTCTAGCCGATCTAGTTGCACCAATTGACATGCCCGGAGATATTGCAGTAGGACATAAAAGGCATGCTTGGTCCCGACAAACTCTACAGGAAGTAGAGGGACATACAACCCCTCAAGGGACAACCAGAGAGAGCAAGAGACCAAATGTATTCTCAAGCTACCTTTCAGCCATGAGCCACATAATTGACTCTAAGATTTATTTTCATGGAGAAGCTTTAGGTGAACAAGTATTGCAAGATGCCATGATAGAAGAATATCTGTCTATATTGAAAAATGATGTATGGGATATTCTTTTGAGACCAGAGGGAAAGTCTATAGTGACTTCCAAATGGATTTATAAAATTAAGCATGCATCCAATGGAAGCATTGAGAAACACAAAGAGATATTTGTATCCAGAAAATTCTCGCAAGTAGAGGGAGTTGACTATGATGAGACATTTTCTCCAATAGCCCGATACACTTCCATCTATACTATAATTTCACTATTTGCTTCCATGGGTTCGAAACTGCATCAGATGGATGTAAAGATAGTTGTTATCAATGGTGAAACTGAGGAAGAATTTTATATCGAGAAGCTAGAAGGATTCGTTATACATAACGAAAAATCTCATGTGTGCAGGTTGAACAAATCCTTGTATGGACTAAAACAAGCACCTCGTTATTGGTATGAGAAGATGGATGGATTCCTGATGAGTTTGGGCTTCAGCAAGAGTCTTGTTGATCCAAACCTATATTATCACATCGATGGCAACGAGTTCTTAATCTTAGTCATATATGTGGATGAACTTTTCCTCGTCAGTTCAGAGAGACTCATTGTTGAATGCAAACAAGAATTGACTGCTAAATTTGAGATGAAGGATTTAGGCTTGATGCATTACTTCTTAGGACTAGAAGTATGGCAGAGGAAAGATGAGATTTTCCTGAGTCAAGGAAAATATACTATGGAGATATCGAAAAAGTTTGGTATGACAGAATTCAAATCCATGCCTACACCAATGGTGATGGATTTGAATAAAATAAGTGATGTTGATTCAGGAGAGATTGATCCACACTTATATAGACAGTTGATTGGATCACTGATGTATCTGGTTAACACCAGACCTGATATATGCTATGCAGTGAATTTTCTTAGCCAGTTCATGAGTCAACCGAGTCAGACTCACTGGATATCAACAAAACATGTATTGAGATACCAATGAGGAACAGTTGGATATGGCCTGAGATATGCCTCTAGTGTAGACTTGAGCTTATAGGGATATGCCGATGCAAATTGGGCAGGGAGCGTAGTGGACTAGAAGAGCACCTTCGTTTGTTGATTTACTTTAGCATCTGCCATGGTTTCCTAGTGCAATAGGAATAGATCTATGTGGCATTGAGTACCACAGAGGAAGAGTACATAGCATTGAGTGTGGCAGTCCATGAAGTAGTGTGGCTTCACAAACTTCTGATAGATTTATTTTATCATGAGATGGATCCTACTACTATTCATTGTGATAACCATAGATGTGTGAAGCTCTCTAAGCACCATTTGTTTCATGATAGATCAAAACACATCGAGATAAAATATCACTATATCAGAGACATGGTGTAGATGAAAATAACACACGTGAAATACCTTCCTACCCATGAGCATATTACAGACATATTCACCAAACTGCTTGCCAAGACGAATTTTGAGTACTTCTGTGAGAGAATTGGCCTAGTGGAGAATGCCTCCCTAGCTGAGAGGGAGTGTTGATGATTACAGTTGCATGAGACATCCTCTAGGACACAGACTAAGTGAGTCAACCAGAGAGAGAGCCCATGATTTGGGTGTGTGGTTCCTCTCTGAGATATAGATTGAATGTTGTGTGCCCCTCTATAGGGTGAGGAACCCCATGATATGGGTGTGCCCATAAGATGCGTGTGTAGTTCCTCTTTAAGACGGAGATGGAATGTTTTGTGCCCCTGTGTGGGGTGAGGAAGCCCATGAGTTGGGTGTGTCTTTCTCTCTAAGATGGAGATGAAATGATGTATTGGTATCCTCTATGCAGAGAATTGAGATGATGTGATACTCCAGATGATTCTCCTATGAGACACAGTGAGAAAGAGATCTGTTGAGTAGGATGTGCATGTGGCTGAGCACAGGTGAATGTGATCCTAGTGGTTGATAACTAGTGAGTGTGATTCTCCTATGATACACAGTGAGATAGCGATTTGGACATCCCTGTGGCTGAGCACTAGTGGGTATATGAGATCCCTTCCTATATTTTTCAAGATTCATACTTACCTGTAACCCTATTTGTGATGTAAAGGGTACAGGTCGGCCCACCATAAAGTGAAAGATAATTAATGTAAAAGATAACTAATATGGTAATTATTAATTATATTGCTAGTTATTTAGGTCGTCCCTATTGTTCCAATAGACATTGCTTTTGATATGTACAGTCTAATATAAATAAAGGTAAACTCCCCATTGAGGAATCACAACACAAGTGTGAGTTTGGAAATTTTAGCAAGTACTTGTTCTTGGGATGAAGTGCACACCTCTCTTGGGCGCTAGTCTTCTAGGTTTTGTGAGTACTCTTTTGTGTGATAGTTTTATGGTGTGGAAGGTCTTTATCTTGGAGAATATAGCAAAGGATTGGTTGGGTTTTCTTTCCTTGTTGAGAAGGGTTTCCCAAGATACTTTTTGTGTACTTGTGCATAGTATTTCTTCTTGTGATCTTCGTTGTTGCAACAAATTGTTAATGGTGAAACTGCAATTGTCTATGGTTCAAGTAAAATGATAAAATTGGAATGAACTTCATGCTTGAGCCTAGATTAATGAAAAATGAACATGAATTTCCTTCACAAACATTTCTTCCACTTGGCTTGTTGTATATCTACTTTGAATTCCTAAAAAATGTGCATATTTTGTGAGTTTATTGAGCGACCACAAAAATGGAATCCTTACCTTCATATTTTGGTAACCATGTAATGAATTCCATCGATGTCTCTTCCCATGTTTGATTAGGTATGTGTAAAGGTTGAAGTAACCCTGGAGATTTTACTATCTCTCATTTATTTCTTTGGAAAACCCGACATTCTCTTACAAAATTTTGAATATCTTTCTTCATTCCTTCCCAAAAGAAATATGTTTTTATCCTTTGATATGTTATAAGGAACCTTGCATGTCCTACCATCAAATATTAATGGTAATCCCTTAATATTTGTTGCTTAAACTTTGATTTAAGGCATAGAAATATTCTACCCTTTTACCAAAGTATATCTCCCTTCCACTCCCAATGTTCCATACAATTCATCCCTTCCTTTATACATTGTATTTTTTGTTTAGTATTGTTGTCATTTTTCCATTCATATAGAGCTTATTTCATCCACATGAGAATAGAATATGTAATAGAATATAATCTTGAGGATTCTTCTATTCTAGAAAGAGCATCTTCTACTACTTTTTGCTTCCCCTTTTGTAGATTATTTCAAAATCAAACCCCTTTTTTTTTGCTACCCATTTTTGTTGTTCTTTTGATGACAATATTTCAATGCTCCAAAAAGTACTTTATGCTATCATGGTCTTTCTTGACTTTAAAGTGCCTCCCAATAATATATTGTCACCATTTTTTTATTCCATGTAAAATTCCTTCAATTTATTTTTCATATGTAGGTTTCACTAAATATTTTCCCTTGAATTGTTTTCTTTCAAAATCCAATGGTATCCCTTCTTGTGTCAATACTACTCCCATTACTAATCCTAATGCATCACATTCTACTATCGATGTTTTACCAAAAATAGGTGTTGTCACTACTAGTGTAGAAGACATGGCATCCTTTAAGAGATAGAATGAAAAAGTAGCCTTACCATTCCCTACAAATCAATATTTCTTCAAGAGAGATGTGAGTTGGCCTGCAATGCGTACATAATTCTTAACAAAAAATTTATAATTGTAGAGTTTCTAAGATACATGCACATAATATCTAGCTAACAATCAGACGTACATAGATTTTCGATGGTGTGAAGAGAAGACAAAAAATGGATAAAATAATGAAAATAATTTATAGTATCTATATTCCACACTGGAAGACTCAATAATTTACAATAGATATAGGCTACATGAGTAACTAATGTGCCATAGTAGTGATCTAGAGAGATATGGACACTCACTGACAGACACTGGAGAATATAGATTTATTAGTAGAATCCATAGATTTATTCTTATAGATATTTTTCCTTCCCTTTCTCTCACCCATGTTTTCCTTCAAGGATGATAGCTTCCCATTGGGAGAAGAACCTTTCTCTACTTCTTTACCTTTTGAGAAATGTTTTAGAGGAATTTTTGACAAGAGAAAAAACCACCCACCTCATTTGATTCCTCTAAGTCATTCAGTGATTATATGTCCACCAAAGGAGAGGTTTCCATAATGTACTTCTTCTTTTTCTTTTGAGACTCCATATTTATGAGTCCACAAAAGTTAAAGATTTCTTCTGAATAGGGGAAGAAGAACCTACAATATCCTCTTCTATAGTACCTATATGAATAGAGAAACCCTCCCTTAATAACATTTTTTTGGACTAGGAGACATACCTTTAGCTCTCATAATATCATTAATGATCTTTTCCAAAATGTCTGAGGGTTCATCATAAATTTTCTTACCTTTCAACACTAACAATTTGGGAGGTTTATCTGAAGACACCTTTCATTGTTTGACTTTTATATCATCTTCCTCCATATTCTCAACAACCATCTCCTCATCATCAAGGGGATCTACTTTTTGGGTAGGTGCATCTGAGATGACCATACAAATGTCATATGGAACAACAAAAAAATAATCTTCGAATAACCAATCTCTTGCTAACATGGATGATTCTCTATTTGAATATAAATTTCATTTGGAAGACCATCACTTGATTTCATTTCAATAAATATCTTCGCCATCGATGTCCTATCTAAAGACCTTGTTTTCTCATGTAATATCCCGCTCCGGTGCACTGAGAAAAGTTATTCTTTGAGGACACTTGCTCGCAAGTGATCCGGATTTTTATGCTATTAAAACTTTTGACTTTGATTACGATGCATTATGGGTTGATGACATGTTGTTTTACTACATTGACATAGACAGTTTCTATTGACTCAGTTTTACTGAGTGTGTAGGTTTTTGGACCTTGAGGATGCAGAGGCATCGATGGAACCCCTTGGACTCCGGATCGAGTTAGGGAGTGTGCCATTGGGGTTTGATTGTTTTACTATGATATTAGTGCATCTGACTAGATGATATGATAGGGATATGTTCTGACATGATTTGTTGATGATGCAGGCTGACGATAGCTTGCTGACCAGACTCACATATGGAGTAAAGGTGTCACACATGACTACCAGGGAGGTTGAGGGAGAGGTGTGGACAACAACCCTACCACAACCTACTAGCACTCTCGTCGTGGCTCGAAATATAGGTTAACGATTACCTAGTTCGAGCC
>JASDQU010241954.1:137010-151965 GCA_032191745.1 Picea mariana
TATAACTAGGTTTACTAAGGTAAATCTTGACAACTCAACTCTTCTAGAGATTTCTAAAACTAAGACATTAATTAACATGAGTAATTACCATATTCCAACACTCCCCCTTAATTGTGAATGCAAACAATTCTAACACTAACCATTACAACTTTGATAATGGAAAATGCTTCTATAGGCTTACAAAATTTAGAACATGATGGTCTATCGGTCTAAGTATTAGCTAGGCTTACAACACTTGATATCAACTCAAAAAAATGTTTTACCTCCTTTACTTCATGCTGGTGTAACTTATCCTTAGCTATATGCTCTACAAGTTTTTTCTTCCTTTTGCTCCAAAATTTGTATTCCACATACTTTATCTTCTTCTTCAGTTTCATCTTTACTCTAGTCTTCTTCTCAAATATTTCCTCATCTTCTTTGTCTTTTTCATCTRGTTCTTCTTCTKCATCTTCTTGTACTTCAACTTCTAYTGATTGCACATTTCTATCAACCTTTGTAAAATAAAAAAAATCTTCATTTTCTTTTTTCACCTCTTCCACTGCCACAATAGCTTCAACAAATATGATAATTCCCTTATTTGTTTTTGTTCCTTCTTCTGCTACAATTATGGTAGGTTTTATATACCCACTTTCATATTCATCATACTTTGGATTTGCAAGACACTCCTAAAGAAATGTTAATTCATCATCATAATCAAATTCAACATTCACTGTAGCCTCATTCATGTCTTCAACAAATTCTATTTCTATATTCTCCTTAGATTTTGTTACTACTGTGAAGAAAATTTCATTTTCATATTCAACTTCAATTTCATCATCCACATGTGTATCTACACAACGAGCTTCACTTTATTTACCATTCTCATAATTTTCTTCTCGTACATAGTCACCTTTTTCTTCCACAATTTCTTCAACAAACGTCTCTACAGTGTTCAGGACAACTACAATCTCTATGTCTTGTTTATCTTCTTCTTCTTCAACAGGCTCTTCCATAAATTCTTCAATTATTTCTGCAATGTATAATTCTTTTATTTCTTCTGTTACTGATTTGTAAAATTTCATGGATATTCCACTAGAAAGTTCATCACAACAAATCTGATAAAGAAAATTGAAATCTACAATATGAAGGTTAAATTCATTAGATTTCAGAATCTTTAGTTATTGATTTTCTACTTATGCTTGAAATAGATAAAATGCATAGAATAGAGAACACATAAATTAGATCACACACCATCCACAAAATAACACAAATATTTTCTCTAGGAAACCCTTACGAGAGAAAACCCAGATAGAAGGTGATGTGACTCTGCTCTCTTTTCTGTGGTATGGAAATAATGCAAGTACAAAGGAGAAGGCACTCTCTATGGAGTTATCTGAGATCTATGGCCTATTAGGATGCTACAGAAAATTAACCCCCTTTTTTATGCTCTTTAATTTCACACTCCTAGCTATTCTTCTCTAATATGGAACAAAATACACTAACATAGAATGGAACCCCTTCTCCTCCTAGCAGCCTAGTATTTAACATATCCTGATAGCCATCTAGGGTTAGGGTTTTGACTTCCTCAACCTTCAATTGTGATAATTCTTTGGACCTTCTATATTCTTCATGAAAGTACTCATGTGGCTAGCCCCATATGAATGAGTAATGGGGTTTGACATGTCATCCTCTTGTACCATGGTAGTCAACATGATATGTCAACTTGCAAGAGGCATAACTTTTGCATACGAGTTCTGATTGACACATGGTCTGCACCATTGGAAAGGTATTGAAGTGTAAAACACATTCAAGGGTGTAGGAATAATATCTAGACACCCAAACCCCCAAAAAATGTCATTTAATTTCTCAAAATAGATCAAGAAGGTTCCGGGCCCCAATTTTCCAAGCTAGGGCCTACCACCAAAATGAATTTGAAGTTGATTCCTCCAATTTTTTCCACTCTAAAAGCATCAAGACAAATGAAAAACAATATAATGATCCAATCGAGATCAATTACAACAATCACTTCATCAACAACTACAACACTTTGTAACTCTACTTCATGTTGATTGATGTTTCTTCCCTTTTAACTATATTCCATCTCCAAAATATCCCAAGCTTCCTTGGACCTAGTTGTTGTTGCAATTTTGGGAATAATGCTCTCGTCCAAGCCTTGCTGAATGAGAAACAATGCTATTACATCCTCCTTATTTTATATGAGTTGATGCTTGTGATATTGAATCATGATCTCATAGGCTTCCTGATTTGAGGGTTCTTCAAACCCTTTCAACACAATATCCAATAACTCTTCTGCACGTAGTTTGGTTCTCATCTTAATGGCCCAAAAATCATATTTTTTACCACAAAAAATAGGAGGTGGTGGAAGATAAGAATTGTTGAACAAATCCTTTTTTATTTTGAATTTTAACAAGATAAAACACTTTTCCTTTAGTTGAAAACTAAATGAAATTGCTTGAAAATTTTACAACCATTACCCGTCTTTTTGAATTCGAATCTATCTCTATTTCTTGTCGAATGACACTAAAATCTAAAGTCCTCAATAACTAAGATATGTTTTCCAGAATTTTCTCTAGTAAAACCCTATCTTACACAAGACAACTTTTTAGACCTCTTTATCAACAAAAAAAATTAAAATTTTTTAAGCCACTTGCTTGCATCTTTATCAACAAAAAAAATTGAAAATTTTTAAGCCACTTGCTTGCAAAAGAATCTGCTTACCTCCTTGACAACCATTTTTTTTAACTGCTGTGATCCCTCACTAGCTGAGGGTTTATTTTTATTTTCTCTCAATACCATACATTCCACATGCCAATTATTCACATTCTCACTTCTCTTCGTGTTTTTTCCCTCATTATTTACATATATTCTCCACCTCTTCCAAGCCTGCAAATCGATCAACTCCAACTTCAAGTGCTCTAATGATAGAGACAAGCCATGAGATTGTAGAGTATATTAAGATGTAAATTCGCGATATTATGGGTGGAAGTATGGGTGAGAAAATTCAAAGACCACGTTCCAAGACCATGCTCAAATGACTCTCCCTATACCAGTAAATGATGGATAGGGTAAATAATACGACTACTGGTGGCTCTCCCTACTTGATTTCTTGCTGCTCAATCATAGGAACAATAAATAGGCTCCAACTTGGTGCGCTGATATTGATTTGATGGAGGAAGCATAGAAATGCTAACAACAACAATTGTCTTAACAGATGAATAACCACACAAGAATGAGCTACAAATCAACCAATCAATTGATCAAGCTTGAAAATATGCTTTCATTGATTCACACACACACACACACACAAATTTATTCTAGAGAACCCTAGGATAACTCTCAAGAAGGATCTAGAGAGGAACTATCTAGAACTAGGTTTACTAAGGTCAATGTTGACAACTCATCTCTTCTATATATTTCTAAAACTAAAACATTAATTACCAAGAGTAATTACCATATTTCAACATGTCTAAGTGTCCTTGGTTACTAGACTAAGAAAAATGTTTTTTTTTTTTTTAACAATTCTCATTATCATACATGAATGTCTATGGAAAACCATCCATAAGAGAAGAAAACACATTAAGGGGATATTTTATTGAATACACTAGAGAAATTTGGAAAACCCAATCATAAATAGGGCATATAACACTATGTGGTTCTTGTCTTCCTCAATTAAATCTCGTAAATTCTTCGTCAACTTTTATGCATTGGAATCATTGGTAATATATGTTTCCTCAGGTACTGTACTCCATCCCACTACTATTTCCCTATATCCCCAAGGCCACAGAAAGGATCATATTAGATGGGTGATTCATTCAAAACACTACACACTTGTTAAAATAATGAACTTCAAGGCATATGAAATCAACGTTGGATAGGCCTCCAATGGTCATCCCATGCCCATGAACAATCCATAGGTTAAAAACATGCCATCCATGAAAATAATATCTACAATGATAAGTGTCTTATGACATAAAAATACACATATAAATAACATAAATGGTCGTTCCTGTATACATTCTCTATTGGGAAATGAGGTTAAAATACAAACAAGTGTTCTGTCGAACATGCATCTTCATTGGGTTGATCTCAGGGGAAGAAGATCTTAAGAAGACTTCAAGTCACTAGAAAGGGATTGCAAAATTAGGTGTTGTAACAAACATTCATCTTCACTGGGTTTATATCGAGGAAGGAGCTCTTGAGAAGACCTCAAGGCACTAGAAATGGATTGCAAGATTGAAATCCCTTTCTAGTGCCCCGAAGTTCAATCAAGAGCTCCTTCCCTCAAGATCAACCTTACTCAATTGGGCATGAGGTTAAAATGCAACCGGGTGTTGTGACAAACATACATCATCACTGGGTTGATCTTGAGGGAACACACTCTTGGGTAGACTTCAAGGCACTAGAAAGGGATTATGAGTGGAAGTACAATTAAGGGATGAAACAACCTTTTTGTTGTTGTAGTATCAAGGTAATTTTTTTTGGCTGGTTAACTGTAACTATGTTGATTTCGAATGTTAGTTACCTATAATGCACCCAACCCCAAGCTAGGTCACGTCACTGCTAAGACGACCAAATAATTTTTTCTGATACCAAATCTAGATGAGGAAATAATCCACAACGTGACATTTTAAACTCATGTAACTATCCATACTAATTAAAAACATAAATGCAACTACTTTAACTATGCACAAAAACAACTAGGAACATAAAAAAACACTCAAACAACTAAATGGTTGACTACAACTATGTTGATTTCAAATGTTAGTTACTGTAATGCACCCAACCCCAAGCTAGGTCATGTCACTGCTAAGATGACCAAATACAATTTTCTGATACCAAATCTAGATGCGAAAATAATACAAAGCATGACATTCAAAATCATGCAACTGTCCATACTAATTAAAAACATAAATGCAACTACTTTAACTGTGCACAACAACAACTAAGAACATACAAAAACACTCAAACAAATAAATGGAAATTTATATGCATCATTCTACTCACAAAAAATAACATTATAACCAAAATAACTTAGAGTAAACACACAATGACTATATCAACATTTAACATAAATAAACAGAACAAATAAGAACACTTATCTTATGAAATACGCAACCCACTATAGAGGATAGACATTCCTCCCAACCATAGAATTTCTGTTCCATTTCTCAACAACAAGTCACCCCCAAGTTGGGGCTATGAATCCACAAGAGATGGTGGTTCCTAAGGCTGAATAATGTCCCCCTCTCAACAGTCAAAATTCCCAAAGTTGATTCCATTCCACTAGATCTCTTCCCTACATCCTACAAAACCTAGGGATGGGATCCCCCTTCACTTCTCACAATACCTTAGGCCTTCCCAGTCCCCTATATGGCTTCTAGCATAGGTTGGACATGAAATATCTCTGCTAGGACCTCATGAATGCTACAACTGCAACATAAATTCCCACAGTGGAAAAACACTTGCTTCTCTTGACAATTTTTTAACATAATGTTTCTCACATTCCCACATCCTCTCTTCCCATGAAATTTCAGCTCCAAAGAGATACCATACATGCCCACTATAGCTTCCTTCAAGCTTTAGCACTCCCCATTATTTTATCATCCAAAAATCTCCATGTAAAAACTTCTCTACATGCAAAAATGTGAATGTCTAATTCTACCCCTCTACCCATACAAATTTCCTCTATTTCTCTTGATTTATTTATTTACACTCTTCCCCAAGCTGATTGTACTCATCCCCCATGCTCTCAATAACTATGGGATGTGTTTTCTTACACCCACCCTCTTACATGAATTCAATGATTGGGCTCTAGAACACTCAACGGATAATACAAGGTTCAAAGTAAGGATAATTTAATAATAAAGGGTTTGGGTTTAATAGACATGGGTAAGCTCTCCCCCTTGGACCCCTTCCCTCTCTTATGGAAACTAAGCCCCCAAATCTCCCTCAGTGTCCATCTGTAGTTGAAGATACATTTTATTTATTATATTCAATAGACATCATTTACATATTAGATTTCTTTGGTCCCTGTCCATACATCACATTTACAATATACTTCACTAGTTGGGGTTTGAAAATGAGGATGCTATAATTACGAGTGACTAAGATAGCCTGACTGGAGATACAATTTGCTCGGAAATGTGTTAAGGCCCTTCGGACCCTATGTGAATGCCCTAATAAACATTCATTATTATTTATTTGTTACATTAGTAGGTTGACTAGAACCTTTCATTATAATTGTACCCTTTNTATATATATACCAAGGAGACCTAGTCTTAGGATCATCATATTTTTGTCTTGTGAATTGGATATATCGTAAATGGAGGTTTCCCCCTTCAAGTGGGATATATTCATTGACTTTATATAATTTTAAAGGTACTTGGTTCATAACATTTGGTATCAAGAACATCGATCCTAGGGTTTTGCTACTTCAAGCGAGTCACCTTGGCATTTTCGCTATAACTTTTTTTTGTGTGACGCTTCAAACAACGAAATTTTTAGGTTACTTATGAGACATATCCCAATGCATTTGATAAAAATTTAAAGTTCTTTTTCATTATACTTTCAAAGATATAGCCTATGGAAGATACGGTTTTTGATTAATCTTGAAATTGGTTTTAAATGAGTCATCTTGGAATTGTCATTATAAGTTTTTTTCCAGGAAGTTTCAGATAATGAATTTTCTTGAAGACTGAGGATAAATTTTAGAGTACATGTGGTCAAAATTTTAGGTTCTATTTCACTACATTTTGAAAGATATAGTGCATGGAAGACAATGTTTGTGACTAATATTGAAATCAATTATCTTGGCATTTTCTCTGTAATTTTTTTTAGTGAAATTTCAAACTTTGAAATTTTATGAATCCCGAGTTGAAATAATGAAGTACATGTGGAAAATTTTTCATATTTCGATTCATTATATTTATGATATATTTCTTGTGGAAGTTAGGGTTTTTGCACAAGTTATTTTCTGGTGATTTTAAGAGCTTTTTTCGTGGTTAGCAAGCTCATTTTTAATTTTTTTTAGAGACATGTTCTTGTGTCTTTAAATAACATAGGATATGTCGTTAAGTGGGTACAATAATTTTTTTGGAATAATACACGTAGTTAGAAACCTCTGTAACCCTTGTCGGTATCCCTTCGAGCAATACCACATTAGACAGTACGTGTAGACAAAATATCACTTCTACGTACCTATGGGTATATAGGAAGTCCCATAGGTATACTTGAAACCAACCTTAGATAAGCTATTCATCCTTCTTTTTTCTATAGTACACTAGGAACAACACTCAGGGAGACCTCTCTCTACTACTCGGGTAGTTCGACTAAGGGAATGGTTGAGCCTCATTAGTTAGTTCCATGAGATATTGGGTTGAGTACTATTGTTGGAATGCATACGTATATTAGAGAGATATAGTAACTAGCACTCCTTTGTTCTTAGGACTCAATAAATTTTTTCCATGGCTCTAAAGAAATATCCAAAATTTACTTCACCAATTGAACCTCCGGAAAGCTCCTCCACGACTCATGAAGAAAATGAGGAGATACAAAATAAACTGTCCAAATTAGAAAGTCAAATCAATCAATTGAAGGATAGGTTAGTGAAACAGGTTGATTTGATGAATACTCACATAGAAATGGAAAGGAAGATGGATGAAAATAAAGAACATAAAAAAAGAACGATGGAACAATTGGAACAAAAAATGCATGGAAAATGGAACAAATGGAAAATATTATTTTAGAATCCTAAAATGGGAGGTTCCCTAAAATTGATAAGGTGTCTAAAAGGAATCATGAAAATAAAGGTAGTATTCAGGTTGAACATCTTTCCAAGAATAATAAAATTTCAAGGGGATTTAACTCCAATAATGGAGTTACTTATGGATAGTCTCCAAAAGGAGTGAACCTTCCCAAGGTTGAATTAAGGAAGTTTGATGGAACATAGGTCTTTACCTAGGTGAATCAAATAGAACAATATTTTGATATGCATAATATTATGAATGACAAGCAAAGGATTCACATAGTAGCTTTGAACTTTGAGATAAAACCATATCAATGGTATCAATGGGTAGTTAAAAGGAAGCCCCGTTCTTATCATTATACTTAGGATTTATTTACAAGAGACTTAGAAGCAAAATATGGGAAAGTTTGGAAACAAGACTACTTAATTCAATTGACAAGAATCAAACACTTAGGTTACATTGAAGATTATAATTCATAATTTCAAGTATTGGCCACAATGATGAATAACATAAGTGATGAACATTTGTTGGAATCTTACATGGGTGGATTGAAAGAAAACATTAAACATGAGCTTTTCTTAAAACATCCTGAAAATATTATGGAAGCTATGCAATTTACTCATCATATTAAAGCCAAGAATAAGGCTACACACAAGTATACCATTGGAGCATATGCAAGAAGTAGAGATAGTTTTGGGTTCATAAGACAACCTTACCTCGACCTACTCAAAGATCACAGAAGGAAATGGAGGAAAGAAGATCAAAAGGACTATGCCTTGGTTGTACAACAAATAGTCAAAAGGGAACAAATGTCAAGAAACAAATTGTTCACCTTGGAAAATGATGATGAAGAGGAGGTGGAGGCATCTACACAAAGAAATGAGGAAGAACTTGTCAACTTAAATAAAAGAGTAGGAAATTGAGGTCGAAATTGTGCACAACAATGATTTAGACAGGTGCGAAATATATGTTCATGTATTGGTTGTGTTATCAACACCTCAAACCTTGAAGGTCGTAGTTTAAATTAAGAAGAAAAAATTTATAGTTCTCATTGACTCAGATAGTACTCATAACTTCATTGATACAATATTAGAAGAACACCTCAATTGTTTTGTATATCTAGTGACAAATTTTCAAGTTTTGGTTGCTAATGGAGGGAGTATTGATTGTGTGGGAAAATGATACAACATTAAACTAAGTATGGAAGAATATAATTTGGAAAACCCAATGTATTCCATTCCCATTGAAGGTGTAAGTGTTGTTCTAGGGATTCAATGGTTGAGAGCATTAGTTACAATTTCTACAAACTATAACGAATTATTCATGAGATTTGAATAAGAAGGAATTGAATATGGAATCAAAAGGTTAAAATATTGACCTTCTCAAGTCATCAACTCTCGTAAAATGGAAAAGCTCCTAAAAAAGGGTAGAAAGAGAGTTGTGGTTGACCTTTATTCTATGAAAGTTAAGCAGGAAGATGAAAATATTCCAGAGGAATTAAAATGCACATTGGAAAAGCACTATAAGGTCTTCCAAGAATTTCCTAAAGGTCTACCTCCATCTAGAGATCATGAACATCAAATAAAACTAATACCAAGAAGTACTCCTCCTAATAAAAGTCTTTATAGATATTCTCATAAGAAAAAAAAGGGGATATTGAGAAAACAATACAAGAAGTGATGGATTCAAGCATTATTCAACCAACTAGGAGTTCATTTTCAGCTCTAGTAGTGATGGTGAGAAGAAATGATAATTCTTGGAGGATGTGTCCTGATTGTAGAGATCTAAAAAAAACCACCAAAAAGGATAAATTCCCTATTCCAAATATTGATGAGCTATTAGATGAGCTTCATGGAGTGGCTTATTTTACAAAGCTAGGTCTTAAATTAGGATAACACTAGATCGGATTAAGAAAATATGACATTCCCAAAACAACTTTTAGAGCTCATGAAGGGCACTATGAGTTCTTGGTCATGACTTTTGGGTTGACTAATGCTCCTTTAACTTTTCAAAGTATTATGAACAAAAATTTTCAACCCCATCTTAGAAAGTTTGTGTTGGTTTTCTTCGATGATATACTTATCTATATACAATCATAAGAAGACCACATTAGATATGTGGATCAAGTCCTACAAATTCTTGAGAACAATCAATTGTATTTAAAAAGATCCAAATTTTCTTTTGGGAAAAACAAGTAGAATATTTGGGTCATATTGTTTCAAGGAAAGGGGTTAAGGTGGACCCTCAAAAGATCCAAGCTATTACAAAATGAACTACTCCTAAGAACATCGAGAGTCTTAGAGGATTTTTGGGTCTTACAAGATATTATTGTTGGAGATATTACACACTCACCTAGGTAATTATTTTCCTAAAGTTGATATTCCAATATTGAGAATGTTTTCTTAGATGAGAATATTCTCTTTATAGAATATTTCCCTACAAAATAGGGTCCTTCTCTTCATTTTAGAGTTAGTTAGACTAGTGGAAGTCACTCATGTATGGAAACCTCAGTTTTATCACCAAAAATTGCATGTGTTTCTCTCACTTCCACACGTGTGACTTTGTTAACTCATGATTGGATGGATCAATTAACTAGGACTAGGTGGTAGTTCACTCCAATGTCTGTCAGTGAGTGTCTAGATCTCTCTAGATCACTACTGTGACACATTAGTTACTCATGTAGCTTGTATCTATTGTAAATTATTCACTCTTTGAGTGTGGAATACAGATAATAGAAATTATTTTCATTCTTTTCTCAATTTTTGTCTTCTCTTCACACCATTTGAAAGTTGTGTATGTTTGATTGTTAGCTAGATATTTTGTGCAGGTATCTCATAAACTCTATATGGTATCATATACCATGGGCTGCTAGCAAGGATCATCACCAACACTCTTTTGTAGGTACTGAAGATAGAAAAAATCAAAAGGAAAGATGGAATATGTGTTTTAGTCACCGATAATACTTCTCACACCTCATAACTATTTGGAGTGGAAGCCAAAGATTCTACTTCTTCTCAGAAGTAGAGGCTTATACCAAATAACCATGGAAATGGAAGTAGAGTCTGATTCCATTAATGATAAAAAATAATTTCTCAATAGACAAGATATGGCCATAGGATGTATCTGCGTGTCTATTTCTCCTGAAATTCTCCACCAAGTATACAATGAATCACGAGACTCCACTCCAAATGAATTATGGACCATTTTGTAGGTTCTGTTTGGGAATAAGGAATATTTCATGCAAAAGGTTGACAAGATAGAGCCAGTAGAAAATCCACTGGAAGAACAATCCTCTTAGTTTGAAGAGGCTTCTACACAGGTATCTGTATAATTTTTTGTTCCATTCATTGAAGATGATGTCTACTCCGTTTCATATTTGTTTTCTGAATTGCATAAAAAATATATCATCCATGTATATTAGGATCCATATGCAGACGGTTTTTCATGCACCATTCATGCATCCCAAGAGCCACATGCAGAGACTCCCATGCATGCATCTCAAGAGCCAAAAAGGGGGACACACACATCATATTCAATTATGATATTTCCAGATCATAATTTGCAAAATAAAATTGGATATTCGAATTGATCTTGGAAAAATACCCGATTTCAAAAAACAAATCATCCAAAATGGAGTCTGGGAAGTGAAGTTATGAGTATTTTAAAATCAACAAATTTTCAACGTTTTTCCGAAAATGACCGTACGATTTACAAAGTTTCATTCAAACTTCATTTGGATCTTCTTATTTACAATAAGAGAAATTGGATATGTGTGGAAATCTCACTGGTGCATTTACATCATCAAATCTATACAGACATCTACAACTTCAACAAAATCTTCACTGAGCTTAAACTTGCACATTTGCAAGGTCTCCTTAGAGTGAAGGACACAATTGCTTAACAATTGCCTTTTTTTAATCTTTTGATGCATTATACTTTGAGGGAGGATTTTTACCATGAGGTTTTCCCTCTTTCCTCGCCTTTTCAATGTTTCATTCTTATATGCATTGTATAATGGGTACCTAACACGGCCTTGGTTACCAGGACCCATTCATCATTTACACCCTAGTAGTGTTCAGAGGGGGTGTTGGAGATATTACACATTCACCTAAGTAATTATTTTCCTAAAGTTGATATTCCAAAATTGAGAATGCTTCCTTAGATGAGAATACTCTATCTATAGAATATTCCCCTAAAAAATAGGGCACTTCTTTTCAGTTCAGATTCAGTTACACTAAGTTAGACTAGTGGAAATCAATCATGCATAGCAACCTCAGTTTTATCACCAACATTTACGTGTGTTTTTCTCACTTCCAAATGTATGACTCAGTGAACTGATGATTGCATGGATCAATTAACTAGGACTAGGTGTCAATTCACTCCAATGTCTATCAGTGAGTGTCCAGATCTCTCTAGATCACTACTATCGCGCATTAGTTACTCATGTAGCCTATATTTATTGTAAATTATTCACTCGTTGATTGTGGAATATGGATAATAGAAATTCTTTTCATTCTTTTCACCATTTTTTGTCTTCTCTTCACACCATTGACAAGCTGTGTACGTTTGATTGTTCACTAGATCTTCTGTGCAAGTATCTCAGAAACTCCACTCTTATAAAAAATTTGTTAAGAATTATGTACACATTACAAGCCCACTCACATCTCTGTTGAAGAAATATTCATTTGTAGGGAATGTTAAGGCTACTTTTGCATTCTCTCTCTTAAAGGATGCCATGTCTTCTACACTAGTATTGGCAACACCTAATTTTGGTAAAACATTCATAGTAGAATGTGATGCATTAGGATTAATAATGGGAGTAGTATTGACACAAGAAGGGAGACCATTGGCATTTGAAAGCAAACAATTCAAGGGAAAATATTTGGTGAAATCTACATATGAAAAATAAATTGAAGGAATTTTACATGGAATAAAAAAATGGTGACAATATCTCATTGGGATACACTTTAAAGTCAAGACAGACCATGATAGCCTAAAGTACTTTTTGGAGCATTGAAATATTATCATCAGAACAACAACAAAAATAGGTAGCAAAAAAAAAGGGTTTGATTTTGAAATAATATACCAAAAGGGGAAGAAAAATGTAGTAGTAGATGCTTTTTCAAGAATAAAAGAAGCCTCAAGATTATATTATATTACATATTCTATTCTTGTGTGGCTGGAAGAAGCTCTCCATGAATGGAAGAATGATAACAATACTAGTAAAAAAATGCAATGTATAAAGGAAGGGATGAAATCTATGGAACATTGGGAGTGGAAGGGAGATATACTTTGGTACAATGGTAGAATATTTATATGCCTTCAATCAAAGTTTAAGCAACAAATATTAAGGGAGTCTCATGACTCTTCGATGGAAGGACATGCAAGTTTCCTTAAAACATATCAAAGGATAAACAAATATTTCTTTTGGGAAGGAATGAAGAAAGATATTAAAAAATTTGTAAGAGAATGTCAGGTTTTCCAAAGAAATAAAGGAGAGATAGTAAAATCTCCAGGGTCACTTCAACCATTACAATACCTAATCAAATATGGGAAGATATATCAATGGAATTCATTACATGGTTACCAAAATCTGAAGGTAAGGATTCCATTTTTGTGGTCGTTCAATAGACTCACAAAATATGCACATTTTTTAGGAATTCAAAGTACATATAAAACAAGCCAAGTGTCATAAACGTTCATGAAGGAAATTCATAGACTTCATGGTCTTCCTAAAGTAATAGTAAGTGACAAAGATCCAAAATTCACAAGAAATTTTTAGAAAGAATTATGGAAGATGAGTGGAATAACACTAGCTATGAGTTCAACATATCATCCACAACAAGATGGTTAAACATAAATAGTTAACAAATGTTTAGAGGGTTATCTATAATGTTATTCTTTAGAAAAAAAAATCTCAATGGATGAAGTGACTTCCTCTGGTAGAATGGTGGTATAATACTACTTATCACACATCTACTACAATGCTCCCATTTGAGGCCCTTTATGAATATCCAACTCCTAGTATCTTATTTTTTTGTAAGATAAGTCCAAAGTACATGCAACAGAGTCACATATGGAGAATACCAAACAAAATTTGACAATTATTAAGGAAAAACTTCAAATGGCGCAAAACAAGATGAAACAATAAGCATATCAACATCGAAATGAAAGACAATTTGAGGAGGGTGATTGGGTATTTTTGAGATTTCAACCTTATAAGCAATCCACACTCAAGAAAAAGAAGAATAAGAAATTAACTCCAAAATTTTGTGGACCCTACAAGATTATTCGCACGATTCGACAATTAGCGTATGAGTTAGATTTTCCATCTTCTTGCATTCATAAGGTTTTTCATGTATCTTTCCTAAAAATGGTTTTAGGACAAACTATGCTACTGTAAACAGAACTTCTAGAATTAGATGAAGAAGGGAAGTTGATTCTTGAACTAGAAAAAGTTATATATCGATGTTCTCTATCTCTTCAGAATATAACCATTATGGAGTACCTAATAAAGTGGAAGAATATGCCTCTGGAAGAAGAAACATGGAAAAATGAGCAGTTCGTAAAGAAACACCTTCAATTGCAATTGAGGGAATTTTTTTTTTAAGCCTATGTTATGGCCTTAATAAGCATTCATTATTATTTTATTTGTTATATTAGTAGGTTGGATATAACCTTTCATTGTACCCTTTCATTATAATTGTGCCCTTTTTCTGCTATACACACACACACACATACACACCAAGAAGACCTAATCTTAGGATCATCATAGTTTTGTCTTATGAATTGGATATATTGTAAAATGAGGTTTCCCCCTTGAAGTGGAGTGTATTCATTAATTTTCTATCATTTTCAAGACGCTTAATTCATAACAAAATGTCTCATCACAATCATTATTCATAATGAGCAAAATTTATACAATTTATTAATAACATATTAGAAATAAAAAATAATTATAATTATATTATAATTAAATAATGTTATTATCATATTTTCATAATATAATAATTATATTAATCATGATTATCATCCATTGAAACCAACTTGTAATTTGCTAAAAAAAAAAAAAAGAAACCCTAGCATGAAAGACTTGATGACATATGACAAATTCATGAATTATGTTTCAATGTATTATGACATTTGAATGACCACACGAGTGTTGTCATAGTGCATTTATTATTTATTATATCTATTTTTATATTATTAA
>JASDQU010241954.1:173563-183664 GCA_032191745.1 Picea mariana
GACTCATTTCTCCTCTTCCAAATCAGATGTTTGAGGTGTTTCAAGTGTCCTTCTTATGTCGTTATGGGCACGACATAGGCATCATGGCAACATGCTTTCTTGCGACACTTGTGAGCAACATACGACACTTGCGACCTTGTGAGAAAAATGCGACACTTGCAACCTTTGTAATGACAACACTTGCGACACTATCAAAGTGAGTAATTTTTATGTGTAACAGTTGGAACGCACACATATATTAGAGAGATATATTAACTAGATCTCCCTTGTTCTTAGGACCCAATAAATTTTTTCCATGGCTCTAAAGAAATATCCAAAATTTACTTCACCAATTGAACCTCTGGAAAGCTCCTTCACGACTCATGAAGAAAATGAGTAGATACAAAACAAACTATCCAATTTAGAAAGTCAAATCAATCAATTGAAGGATAGGTCAGTGAAACAAGTTGATTTGATGAATACTCACATAGAAATGGAAAGGAAGATGGATGAAAATAAGGAACATAAAAAAAGAACGATGGAACAATTGGAACGAAAAATGCATGGAAAATGGAACAAATGGAAAATATTATTTTAGAATCCTTAAATGGGAGGTTCCCTAAAATTGATAAGGTGTCTAAAAGAAATCATGAAAATAAAGGTAGTATTCAGGTTGAATATCTTTCCAATAATAATAAAATTTCAAGGGGATTTAACTCCAATAATGGAGTTAATTATGGATAGTCTCCAAAAGGAGTGAACCTTCCCAAGGTTGAATTAAGGAAGTTTGATGGAACATAGGTCTTTACCTGGGTGAACCAAATAGAACAATATTTTGATATGTATAATATTATGAATGACAAGCAAAGGATTCAAATAGCAGCTTTGAACTTTGAGATAAAACCATATCAATGGTATCAATGGGTAGTTAAAAGGAAGCCCTGTTCTTATAATTATAATTAGGGTTTATTTACAAGAGACTTAGAAGCAAAATATGGGAAAGTTTGGAAACAAGACTACTTAATTCAATTGACAAGAATCAAACACTTAGGTTACATTGAAGATTATAATTCATAATTTCAAGTATTGGCCACAATGATGAATAACATAAGTGATGAACATTTGTTGGAAKCTTACATGGGTGGATTGAAAGAAAACATTAAACATGAGCTTTTCTTAAAACATCCTGAAAATATTATGGAAGCTATGCAATTTACTCATCATATTAAAGCCAAGAATAAGGCTACACACAAGTATACCATTGAAGCATATGCAAGAAGTAGAGATAGTTTTGGGGTTCATAAGACAACCTTACCTCAACCTACTCAAAAATCACAGAAGGAAATGGAGGAAAGAAGATCAAAAGGACTATGCCTTGGTTGTACAACAGATAGTCAAAAGGGAACAAATGTCAAGAAACAAATTGTTCACCTTGGAAAATAATGATGAAGAGGAAGTGGAGGAATCTACACAAAGAAATGAGGAAGAACTTGTCAACTTAAAAGAGTAGGAAATAGAGGTCGAAATTGTGCACAACAATGATTTAGACATGTGCGAAATATATGTTCATGCATTGGCTGTGTTATCAACACCTCAAACCTTGAAGCTTGTAGTTTAAATTAAGAAGCAAAAATTTATAGTTCTCATTGACTCAGATAGTACTCATAACTTCATTGATACAATATTAGAAGAACACCTCAATTGTTTTGTATATCTAGTGACAAATTTTCAAGTTTCGGTTGCTAATGGAGGGAGTATTGATTGTGTGGGAAAATGACACAACATTAAACTAAGTATGGAAGAATATAATTTGGAAAACCCAATGTATTCCATTCCCATTGAAGGTGTAGATGTTGTTCTAGGGATTCAATGGTTGAGAGCATTAGTTACAATTTCTACAAACTATAACGAATTATTCATGAGATTTGAATAAGAAGGAATTGAATATGGAATCAAAAGGTTAAAATATGGACCTTCTCAAGTCATCAACTCTCATAAAATGGAAAAGCTCCTAAAAAAGGGTAGAAAGAGAGTTGTGGTTGACCTTTATTCTATCGAAATTAAGCAGGAAGATGAAAATGTTCCAGAGGAATTAAAATGCACATTGGAAAAGCACTATAAGGTCTTCCAAGAATTTCCTAAAGGTCTACCTCCATCTAAAGATCATGAACATCAAATAAAACTAATACCGGGAAGTACTCCTCCTAATAAAAGTCTTTATAGATATTCTCATAAGAAAAAAAAGGGGATATTGAGAAAACAATACAAGAAGTGATGGATTCAAGCATTATTCAACCAACTAGGAGTTCATTTTCAGCTCTAGTAGTGATGGTGAGAAGAAATGATAATTCTTGGAGGATGTGTCCTGATTGTAGAGATCTAAAAAAAACCACCAAAAAGGATAAATTCCCTATTCCAAATATTGATGAGCTATTAGATGAGCTTCATGGAGTGGCTTATTTTACAAAGATAGATCTTAAATTAGGATAACACCCAATTGGATTAAGAAAATATGACATTCCCAAAACAACTTTTAGAGCTCATGATGGGCACTATGAGTTCTTGGTCATGCCTTTTGGGTTGACTAATGCTCCTTTGACTTTTCAAAGTATTATGAACAAAATTTTTCAACCCCATATTAGAAAGTTTGTGTTGGTTTTCTTCAATGATATACTTATCTATATAAAATCATAAGAAGACCACATTAGACATGTGGATCAAGTCCTACAATTTTTTGAGAAAAATCAATTGTATTTAAAAAGATCCAAATTTTCTTTTGGGAAAAACAAGTAGAATATTTGGGTCATATTGTTTCAAGGAAAGGGGTTAAGGTGGACCCTCAAAAGATCCAAGCTATTAAAAAATGAACTACTCCTAAGAACATTGAGAGTCTTAGAGGATTTTTGGGTCTTACAAGATATTATTGTTGGAGATATTACACACTCACCTAGGTAATTATTTTCCTAAAGTTGATATTCCAATATTAAGACTGTTTTCTTAGATGAGAATATTCTCTTTATAGAATATTTCCCTACAAAATAGGGTCCTTCTCTTCATTTTAGAGTTAGTTAGACTAGTGGAAGTCACTCATGTATGGAAACCTCAGTTTTATCACCAAAAATTGCATGTGTTTCTCTCACTTCCACACATGTGACTTTGTTAACTCATGATTGGATGGATCAATTAAATAGGACTAGGTGGTAGTTCACTCCAATGTCTATCAGTGAGTGTCTATATCTCTCTAGATCACTACTATGACACATTAGTTACTCATGTAGCTTGTATCTATTGTAAATTATTCACTCTTTGAGTGTGGAATACAGATAATAGAAATTATTTTCATTCTTTTCTCAATTTTTGCCTTCTCTTCACACCATTTGAAAGTTGTGTATGTTTGATTGTTAGCTAGATATTTTGTGCAGGTATCTCATAAACTCTATATGGTATCATATACCATGGGCTTCTATCAAGGATCATCACCAACACTCTTTTGTAGGTGTTGAAGATAGAAAAAATCAACAGGAAAGATGGAATATGTGTTTTAGTCGCTGATAATACTTCTCATACCTCATAACTATTTGGAGTGGAAGCCAAAGATTCTACTTCTTCTCAGAAGTAGAGGCTTATACCAAATAACCATGGAAATGGAAGTAGAGTCTGATTCCACTGATGATAAAAAATAATTTCTCAATAGACAAGATATGGCCATAGGATGTATTTGCGTGTCTATTTCTCCTGAAATTCTCCACCAAGTATACGATGAATCACAAGATTCCATTCCAAATGAACTATGGACCATATTGTAGGTTTTGTTTGGGAATAAGGAATATTTCATGCAAAAGGTTGACAATATAGAGCCAGTAGAAAATCCACTGGAAGATCAATCCTCTTAGTTTGAAGAGGCTTCTACATAGGTATCTGTACAATTTTTTGTTCCATTCATTGAAGATGATGTCGACTCCATTTCATATTTGTTTTCTGAATCGCATAAAAAATATATCATCCATGTATATTAGGATCCATATGCAGACGGTTTTTCATGCGCCATTCATGCATCCCAAGAGCCACATGCAGAGACTCCCATGCATGCATCCCAGGAGCCAAAAAGGGGGACACACACATCATATTCAATTATGATATTTTCAGATCATAATTTGCAGAATAAAATTGGATATTTGAATTAATCTTGGAAAAATACCCAATTTCAAAAAACAAATCATCCAAAATGGAGTCCGGGAAGTGAAGTTATGAGTATTTTAAAATCAACAAATTTTCAACTTTTTTCCGGAAATGACCATACGATTTACAAAGTTTCATTCAAACTTCATTTGGATCTTCTTATTTACAATAAGAGAAATTGGATATGTGTGGAAATCTCACTGGTGCATCTACATCATCAAATCTATACAGACATCTACAACTTCAACAAAATCTTCACTGAGCTTAAACTTGCACATTTGCAAGGTCTCCTTGGAGTGAAGGACACAATTGCTTAACAATTGCCTTTTTTTAATCTTTTGATGCATTATACTTTGAGGGAGGATTTTTACCATGAGGTTTTCCCTCTTTCCTCACCTTTTCAATGTTTCATTCTTATATGCATTGTATAATGGGTACCTAACACGGCCTTAGTTACCAGGACCCATTCATCATTTACACCCTAGTAGTGTTCAGAGGGGGTGTTGGAGATATTACACATTCACCTAGGTAATTATTTTCCTAAAGTTGATATTCCAAAATTGAGAATGCTTCCTTAGATGATAATACTCTATCTATAGAATATTCCCCTAAAAAATAGGGCACTTCTTTTCAGTTCAGAGTCAGTTACACTTAGTTAGACTAGTGGAAATAAATCATGCATAGCAACCTCAGTTTTATCACCAACATTTACATGTGTTTCTCTCACTTCCAAACGTATGACTCGGTGAACTGATGATTGCATGGATCAATTAACTAGGACTAGGTGTTATTTCACTCCAATGTCTATCAGTGAGTGTCCAGATCTCTCTAGATCACTACTATGGCGCATTAGTTACTCATGTAGCTTATATCTATTGTAAATTATTCACTCTTTGATTGTGGAATATGGATAATAGAAATTCTTTTCATTCTTTTCACCATTTTTTGTCTTCTCTTCACACCATTGACAAGCTGTGTATGTTTGATTGTTCGCTAGATCTTCTGTGCAAGTATCTCAGAAACTCCACTCTTATAAAAAATTTATTAAGAATTATGTACACATTATAGGCCCACTCACATCTTTGTTGAAGAAATATTCATTTGTAGGGAATGTTAAGGCTACTTTTGCATTCTCTCTCTTAAAGGATGCCATGTCTTCTACACTAGTATTGGCAACACCTAATTTTGGTAAAACATTCATAGTAGAATGTGATGCATTAGGATTAATAATGGGAGTAGTATTGACACAAGAAGGGAGACCATTGGCATTTGAAAGCAAACAATTCAAGAGAAAATATTTGGTGAAATCTACAAATGAAAAATAAATTGAAGGAATTTTACATGGAATAAAAAAATGGTGACAATATCTTATTGGGATACACTTTAAAGTCAAGACAGACCATGATAGCCTAAAGTACTTTTTGGAGCATTGAAATATTGTCATCAGAAGAACAACAAAAATAGGTAGCAAAAAAACAAGGGTTTGATTTTGAAATAATATACCAAAAGGGGAAGAAAAATGTAGTAGTAGATGCTCTTTCTAGAATAAAAGAAGCCTCAAGATTATATTATATTACATCTTCTATTCCTGTGTGGCTGGAAGAAGCTCTCCATGAATGGAAGAATGATAACAATACTAGTAAAAAAATACAATGTATAAAGGAAGGGATGAACTCTATGGAACATTGGGAGTGGAAGGGAGATATACTTTGGTACAATGGTAGAATATTTATATGCCTTCAATCAAAATTTAAGCAACAAATATTAAGGGAGTCTCGTGACTCTTCGATGGAAGGACATGCAAGGTTCCTTAAAACATATCAAAGGATAAACAAATATTTCTTTTTGGAAGGAATGAAGAAAGATATTAAAAAATTTGTAAGAGAATGTCAGGTTTTCCAAAGAAATAAAGGAGAGATAGTAAAATCTCCAGGGTCACTTCAACCATTACAATACCTAATCAAATATGGGAAGATATATCAATGGAATTCATTACATTATTACCAAAATATGAAGGTAAGGATTCCATTTTTGTGGTCGTTCAATAGACTCACAAAATATGCACATTTTTTAGGAATTCAAAGTACATATAAAACAAGCCAAGTGGTATAAACGTTCATGAAGGAAATTCATAGACTTCATGGTCTTCCTAAAGTAATAGTAAGTGACAAAGATCCAAAATTCACAGGAAATTTTTAGAAAGACTTATGGAAGATGAGTGGAATAACACTAGCTATGAGTTCAACATATCATCCACAACAAGATGGTTAAACGTAAATAGTTAACAAATGTTTAGAGGGTTATCTATAATGTTATTCTTTAGAAATAAAATCTCAATGGATGAAGTGACTTCCTCTGGTAGAATGGTGGTATAATACTACTTATCACACATCTACTATAATGCTCCCATTTGAGGCCCTTTATGGATATCCAACTCCTAGTATCTTATTTTTTTGCAAGATAAGTCCAAAGTACATGCAACAGAGTCACATATGGAGAATACCAAACAAACTTTGACAATTATTAAGGAAAAACTTCAAATGGCGCAAAACAAGATGAAACAATAAGCATATCAACATCGAAATGAAAGACAATTTGAGGAGGGTGATTGGGTATTTTTGAGATTTCAACCTTATAAGCAATCCACACTCAAGAAAAAGAAGAATAAGAAATTAACTCCAAAATTTTGTGGACCCTACAAGATTATTCGCAGGATTCGACAATTAGCGTATGAGTTATATTTTCCATCTTCTTGCATTCATAAGGTTTTTCATGTATCTTTCCTAAAAACGGTTTTAGGACAAACTATGCTACTGTAAACAGAACTTCTAGAATTAGATGAAGAAGGGAAGTTGATTCTTGAACTAGAAAAAGTTATAGATCGATGTTCTCTATCTCTTCAGAATATAACCATTATGGAGTACCTAATAAAGTGGAAGAATATGCCTCTAGAAGAAGAAACATGGAAAAATGAACAGTTCGTAAAGAAACACCGTCAATTGCAATTGAGGGATTTTTTTTTTTAAGACTATGTTAAGGTCCTAATAAGCATTCATTATTATTTTATTTGTTATCTTAGTAGGTTGGATATAACCTTTCATTGTACCTTTTCATTATAATTGTGCCCTTTGTCTGCTATACACACACACATGCACACCAAGGAGACCTAATCTTAGGATCATCATACTTTTGTCTTATGAATTGGATATATTATAAAAGGAGGTTTCCCCCTTGAAGTGAAGTGTATTCATTAATTTTCTATCATTTTCAAGACGCTTAATATATAATAATTAAGAAATGTTTCATCATAGTCATTATTCATAATAAGCAAGATTTATACAATTTATTAATAACATATTAGAAATAAAAAAAAATTATAATTATATTATAATTAAATAATGTTATTATCATATTTTCATAATATAATATTTATATTAATTATGATTATCATCCATGGAAACCAACTTGTAATAAAGAAACCCTAGCTTGAAAGACTTGACATATGACAAATTCATGAATTATGTTTCAATGTATTATGACATTTGAATGACCACACGAGTGTTGTCATAGTGCATTTATTATTTATTATATCTACTTTTATATTATTAAGGTAACGTGGCAAAGTCTTCCTTCATAAGGGTGGTTAAATACCACTTTATATATATATATATATGTGTGTGTGGGGTTGTTTAGCTTATAGATTGAATGAGGACTTGTTATTTTGATTTCCATAAGCTAGCAGTTAGTGAGATTCACATAAATATATATTTAATTTTTTTTAATTGAGTAATAAATGTAATTTATAAAAAAGATTCACATAAGAAATACAATTTATAAAAGAAACAAATCCCTAGAACTTACAGATTTATAAAGGAAACAAATCCATAGAACTTACAGAAAAGAAGGACTTGTTATTTTGATTTCCATAAGCTAGCAGTTAGTGAGATTCACATAAATATATATTTAATTTTTTTTAATTAAGTAATAAATGTAATTTATAAAAAAGATTCACATAAGAAATACAATTTATAAAAGAAACAAATCCCTAGAACTTACAGATTTATAAAGGAAACAAATCCATAGAACTTACAGAAAAGATATGGAGTTGAAACCTATTAATTTAACCAAGGACAAAAGCAAAAACAATGGATTAACCAAGGACAAAAGCAAAAACAATGGACAAAAACAATTGATTTTGTTAGAAAATATACGGATTTGATACCTAATTTGACAAAAGACAAAAGAAATAGATGTTATTAAAGTTATGGAAATATAATTTTCTAAAAGGTTGGTACGTTGCGATGTTAAATACCACAAACAAAGGACTTGTTAAACAAGTGTAAACAAACCTTGACCTATGAAACAATTGTAAACCAACCTTTTTACCAAAATTAACATTGAATGCGGTTTATGCTTCCATCATAATTAATTTTATTGTGACAAACCTTTTTCCCACAATTAACATTGAATGTTGTTTATGTTTCCATCTTAATTAATTTTATTGCAAAAGTAGCTCACATACTTGGGAGATGAATGAAAAGTCCAAGTTTTAGACTTTTTCGTCAAACGAACCTCTTTTCTAAAATTGGGAGATGAATGAAGAGTCCAAATTTCAAGACTTTTACGATAAGATTGATAATTGATTGATTGTTTTATTAATAAAAAATAATATTAACTTTTTAATTAAAATTTTAAATCAATATGTTTAATGATATGAGATTAAAAAATAAATGTTGTTATTTCATTTGAGTTTTTTCAAATTGATGTTTTTAAGGTTTAATATTTGATATTTTTAGGATTTCAATTTGATTTTTTCTTAAATTGATATTTTTTTTCATAATGTTTTTTTTTCTATATTTTTTTTTCTATATTTGGATTTTCAATTTGATATTTTTTTCAAATTAATGTTTGTAAGGATTAAATATTTTTCAATTTTTAGGAGTTAAATATTATAATGTTTTCTTTTCTATTTGGATAAATGATGTTTTTTCAAATTAATTTTTTTTAGTGGTTAAATTTCTACTTAAATAAGCGATGTTTTTTCAAATTAATATTTTTTAGAGGTTAAATATTTTTAAGGTTTTACAACTAAATATTTTTAGTGAGGATTAACTAAGCAATTTTTTTCACAATGCTTTGTTTTCTACGTAGACAAATAGCAATGACTAGATGGAAGGAGCAACATGAAATGCTTTAGTGGATCTAGAGAAAGCTTTGATAATCTCATTGGTCTTTTTAAATAACTTAGTGTTTGAAATATGTATAAGGTAAATGTATAAATGTTATATATAATTATTTTCAAAATTAAATGTCATATTGATCGTAATAATGGTTAAGAACTTGTGTTTCCTCCTAAGAGGCCACAAGTTCAAATCCAATCTAACGTAAAGATTAGATTAAAAGTTGCTTTGAAATTGATTTTCTTGTTAATATAAGTGGAAATATAAAATTTAATATATTACTCACATTAGATTAAATTTTTCTTTGCAATTAATTCTCTTATTAATATAAGTGAAAATACAAAATTATAAAATTTAATATATGAGCACTCACACCAAGTTAATGGACAAAAAATTGGCAATTAAGTGCAAATGAATGCACACACATAGAAACACATGCACATTCTTAATCCTACAACCTTGGTACTCACAGAATTGCCACATACACTTGCCAACTTAGATTTTTTATGAACATGGGTGTGTTCTTGAGAAACTCGTGTTTAGGTACACATGTGTGTTCTTAAAAAAAATTGAAATAAAAAGAACACACACTTTTTTTAAAAATGGGCATTGTCTTTAAGAATGCACACATGTTCCTAAAACACACACGCCTTATTAGGAACAATAAAACACACATTCCAATTAACACAAAATATCTCTCTTTATCCCTCTCTCCCTTTCCCCCCTCCCTCTCGACCCCCCCTCTCTCTCGCTTGCTCCCTCG
>JASDQU010241954.1:183764-195142 GCA_032191745.1 Picea mariana
TAGGGTTGATCATCTGAGTGATTAAGCTATAACTCATTCTTGTGTGGTTATTGATATGTTAATATAGTTGTAGTTGTTAGTATTTCTCTACTCCCTCCATCAATACAGCTTGCAATTAGACTTCTATTTAGTTCTTCCTTGTTGGGTTTTTTATTATGAGATTCTAGGATTTCACAGACTATATTTCATGTGAAAAGATTGATTCAATGAGAATTAATCCTTTATCCCTAGTTGGAAAATACTACCAAATTGTATTTATTCTCTATAATGGAGGAAATGGTTGTATTTAGAGTTTATGTTGCATTCACTAGTTATTACAATGTCTCTTGTAGTGTCCCTGATCTGGAACCCTTTGTAATTGTACATATAGGCTAGTGAGTTGAATTGGTACCAAGTGTAAATGTAATGTATATATAGGTTGGTGAGTCGTTGACACAAGGTTATGGTGTTTTGTGCATCATATTAAGTGCGCAGAGAATTGTTACAAAGACAGGGTGCACACATTTTGTGTGTTGCATGCACCTGGGTAAGTGCGCACATTGCACTATGTTGTGTGCACTTGGGTTAGTGTGTAGGAATGAATGGATATGTATGGAGGCCAGAGATCCTGTGTGATTATGAGGATGGTGAGCTTGGATGAAGATAGGCCATTGTGCCTATCCATGTAATTATAATAATGTTTTTAATGTAATTTGGCATTGTTGCACGCTGACTCACTCAGACAACAAGAGATGGGGGGGCTACTCCACCGGAAAAGGGGAAAAAAGTGGGTGAGTTGTAAGTCTTAGGAAATATTTTATAATAATTCTGGAAAAAGTGTAATGTCATATATATTATTATTTTATCCTAAGTTCCCAAGGATAGGGAATGGGTCACCAATTAGCTTAAATCTACTTTTGGAAGTGTTAAGTGTCAATTGGAAGGCATGCAATATATATTGTTGGCCTTAGTGTATTTTGGGAATGATTATTATTATTATTATTTCATTATTACTTGTGGAAGCTCTGGTGAGCAGAACGGGATTGAACGGTATGGAAAATATGATTATTATATTATCTCCACAAAGAATATTGTAAGGAGTGGTGGGCTATAATCAGAGATACTATCAAATATTCAGGTTGACATACCATGAGCAGTCTCTCTGGGGGAGAGACTAGTTGTTGTGGAGTGTTTGTCAGACCTGTGGGCATACTCTCCAGGTGAGCGTTTTGATGAGATGTTTTCCCTGGTGTGTTGAGAATTAGTCGCAGGGCTCAGAGACTTCATATCTGTCCTACTGATGGTAACCCTGGCAAGGAAAGTGGGGCAGCCAAAGGAATGTTGAGCAAAGAAGGGGCGCACTTCCTTGGGTGTGATAGGTGCATTGGGAATGGAAGACTATGGACTAGATGCAACAATGGGCACCTAGGACTAAGTAATTCTATTGAGTTTCAAACCATAGCTTGTCGCTAAGAATTAGTTTTTCCTAATGGAGTTGAGCCCCAGCTCGGGGGTGACATGTTGTTGAAAGATTATGAGCAACAACATCTATGGTTGGGAGGAACATCTGAGTCAAGGCCACAGTTGGTGACTTTCATTTAAAATAAGTGTTCCTTATGTACTTGTCTTGTTTAGTATTGTATGCATATTTGACTACATTTGATATGGGTTAAATTCTTGTATGTGTTACATATAAGTATTTACTATTATTTTGTGTGGCATGCCCATGTAAGTATGGTGTTTTCAGCCTTTAATAGTAGTTTTACATGAGTATGTCAATGGATGGTATCCGTTCCTGCTAAGTTTAACTTTTTGTTTTGGTTATGAGTCATCAAGAAGAGGATTGAGTGGTCGGGTGCATGGGATTGTAGCCTGTGTGCTTCAAAAGGCTAGAACTTCAGTGTGTGGTTAAGGAATTAGATCCTACATACAATAATAATAGAAGTGGCGCATGACACCAAGATGGTTGTGCCCACAGTTGTATTGTGGGTTCTGTATGTTGGTGCGATCATTTTTTGATTTAATTTTGTTGCTTACAGTTGTATTAAAACAATTTTTTTATTTTGTTGTTATAAGTCATGTGGAGCGACTCAATTGGGATGAGTGTGTACCTCAAGTGATACTGTTTGGACTTGTGTGTAAATCAGAAACTACGCAGTAAAATTTTAGAGTATCATTGCTCGGTAATATGTTGGGGATGTTATAGTTTGATATCAGATCTTTGTCAAAATGTTTTATGGAGCAGTATGGCCCAACTTGGGTGGTTGGGGATGTTATATCTCTAGATTATCATTATATCAAACCCACTCCATATATTTTTGTGGAGTTGTACACAGTTGGGTTCCTGCCAAACCCACCTGCAATTATGCTACCTTCGTCCTTTCTAAGGTATTGAGGTGCAATGGTATAGTGTCTCTACTCTTACCCAACTATTATGTGCAAAAAATCATACCCAAATCAACTTCCATTTCTGGAATGATCTGGAAAAAAAAACCTAGGTCCATTTTTTCATTTATGGGCTCATACCCAAGTTCATTTCCATTTTTGGGTAGGTATAGAAATCATAACAGAAAATATTGCCCAACTTTATTTTAATTATTGGGTTATTGAAAAATTCTACTCATATCAATTTTCACAGTTGGGTTGGTCTTAAAATGATGATAACACTAGTTTTTGTTATTCTGTGTTACCAACTTATACTTATTTTATAGCATTGGTAGCAATGGGTTTTTATATGATTTTTATTTATTTTTACTTTCTTAATATAAATTAATGGTTCTCGATTGATTCTATTACAATGAGTAGTGCATTACGTGTTATAGGTCCACTATTATAGTAGTGGAAGTCCAGATTCAGAGGGTTTTGACTGTATTTTGAGATGGTGGATGAGTCGATGTAGTTGCTACCAATGCACTCAAAATATGTAGCAGATCCAATAGGTTTTTATTTCCTATTTAGGTGGTGGTTGGGGTAAAGGAATAAATTAGGGAGAAGAATATTTTTTTCTATTGCCTCGAGAGAATATTTTTAGGTTCATAGCTCAGGGGCAGTAGCAATAGTAAAATTTTCATGATATTTCAATTTATATTTATATTAGGTTGGTCCTTCTCAAAAAAATCGTAGCTTGGTTTGGCCCTAGTTGCAAGTCACATATATAAACATTGATCACCTTGTTTTATGGTGTGTCAATGTGATTGTGCTTCCAAGTCTAGTGGGTGGGTGTAGCACATCCACATGATGCTCTAGTCATAAAGTAGAGGGAACTTTTTATAACTTGACATATTCTCTTTTAATCCTACAAGAGATGTTGATCCAATCCTATGCCATACATGAAATCCTTTAAGATGCATAAATATATTGTATCAATGTAGAATTACAAGCCAATATTATTGTTTTACTCCTATGAAGCATGTGTTTAGCCAATTGTGAACTATCAAATAATTGGAAACAAAGAATGGATTGTAAAAGAATAGCAACTTGTATCATTCCATATTTTTGAACTTCAATTGTTTTCCTTGTTCTTATGCATTTAAGAAGCTATAGCATGGCTTATCAATGTTTAATGTTACAAACTAAAATAAAAAAGCTTCTTGGAAGATTGTTTTTTTTATGTTAGTGTAATTTCACTGTTTKTTTTTAGCCAATCACTTGCTTGTCTATGTAATTAATGTGTTATCCACTTKCAATAAAAATCAATAATAGGCTTGAAAAASTGTTTCATCTAGGCCTAGTGAGGAYATTGATGTCACCAAACCATTAAAACTAGGAAGGTGTTACTCAAGATCGTTGCAATKAAAAAAKTCAACCTTATATCATGAACAAAATGTGATTGGTGATTCTCGTTGTCATCYGAAATTGGGCAATACCCCTCTTCAAGCATTTGCATCAAGTGGACAATACTCTGAAAGTAGTGTAGTGTACTTTCTTTGGCCTCCATCAAATGCATCAAACTTGGCATAATGATACTATTGAGGATGTTGATTAATTGGGTTGGTTGTCATTGATGTCAACCCTTGAAGAAAGTCTAGTAGTGAATTCTGGTGGCACAAAGATTTGGGTAATGGACCCAATTTTGTTTGATGTATAATGGTATGAGTTTTTATATATTTGCAGGTAAGACTATTCTATATGGATAGTACATGGCATGCCATTTTCGGTGGTATGTGGAACATCACATAACTCCTCACGGTTTGAGAGTTATGGCCTTACGAAGTTGAAGGACCCTCATATGTTTGGCTTGAAACCCCAAAAGGTCAAAGAAGTCAAAATGCTTGCAAAGAAGAAATTATTTAAATAATAAAGTGAAGTGACAAAGTCAAAGAGGATTATTTAAATAATAAAGTGAAGTGAAAAAGTCAAAGAGGATTATTTAAATAATAAAGTGAAGTGACAAAATTTAAGAGGATTATTTAAATAAAAAGTGAAGTGACAAAGTCAAGGAGAATTATTTAAATAATAAAGTAAATAGAGAACTTTCTAATTATGGAAAGTGGTTATAAGAAGGTTAACCCTAAAATGAGGAAAATGGGTTAAGTGGTCAAGTATATATTGGATACATGGACAAGTGGAAAATTGGGAAAAGTTGGACATAGGTGACTATGTGGACAAAGTGGCCTAGAATATGCTTCTAAGGAAGCTACTTGGAGAGTATAAATAAGAGGCAAGGCTCTCTCATTTTAATCACACTTGAGAATATTGAATATCTACAGGTGACTGAGTTAACCAAAGGATATCTAAGCGAAATTTCAGAGGGAAGGTGAAGTAAAGAAGGTCGAAATTCAAGGGAGGATAAATTATTTTGATGATGCTTTCTAAGGTATGTTATTTACAGGTCATCTCACCATTTTCGCAATAAATAATTTTCTATAATGATTCAGACTGTGAAATTGGGAGGCCATTGAGGAAACATATCCAGGTATTTTTGGTACGAATTTCATCTTGTGGGTCATTTTATTTTTGGATTTACACTCCGTGGAAAATAGGGTTTGTGGTCAGTCCTGAAAATAGTCTAAAACAGGTGTTTTGGGTAAAAACATCATAACTTATTCATAACAAATCCAAATTTAGTAAGACAAAATGTGTTGGTTAGAGTACAGTCTATAGTATTCTTTGTAAAATTTTCAGATCCATACAATGAATATTTCATGCGGGGCACGCTCTACAAGTTCACTCTCTAGAATAAGCCAGAATTCAACAAGGTATGCCATTTTTGCTATAACTCCTTTTCTGAGAGGTTCCAAGTAGTGACACCTGGAGGAATTGCATAAACACACTGGAGAACAATGTGTACTATTTTCATATCTTTATTCATTACAGGTACATAGCTATGATTATTTCAAGTTAGGGTTGTTGACTAATCCAAAACTAGTCATGTGAGACTAAAGTAAAGTTTGATGAAAATGCTAGTCTCTTGTTGCTAAAGTTAGGGAAGGTTTCCAGGTTTAGGTACAAGTTGGTGCATGGTTGATGCACTTGTTTATGGTACATGTTGATTGCATGTTGAGGTATAGGTTGATGCATGGTTGATGCATGGTTCAGGTTATTGGTACAAGTTGTTTGGTGCAGGTTGATTGGTACAGGTTTACAGCAGTATATCTCACAGTGATAGTGTGATAGTGGTTCCATCATTCTATTTATATTTCAGGGTGTTTGGATGGGGCAAGGAAAGTTTGTTGTACCCACATTCTGATTGTATTCAGAGAACATACGGGGTTGTAGCCTCCTTCTAGTTGTATCCAGAGAATTTGGGAGTTGGACTTCCCTCAAGTTGTAGCCTGAAAAACTAGGGGGTTGGAGCCTCCTTACAGTTGCAGTTGGAAAACAAAGGAAGTTAGTGCTTCCAATGAATTTAATTCTTCAAGTCATATAAGAAAAAACATTTTGTGGTTTTCTCCCGCTTTGGGTTTCCACGTAAAAACACTGCTGTACTATGTATGTGTATGATTATTCATTTGCTCATTTTTTATTTACTCTGCAAATATTGGATGATAATGCTACATTGATATAACACTTGCATTATATGGTTAAAAAGGATCAAATTTCTCTATTATTGATTCACCCCCCCTCTCAGTAATCCAACAATTAGTATTAGAGCAGGTTCCTTCAGAAATCAGTTTAACCGTTGAAAGGTAGATCATGGAGAGTAACAACATGTATAAAAATGGAATACCATAGTTTGATGGACAAAAGTATGCATTTTGGATCATAAGGATGAAGACATATATACAGACACAGGTATTTGAAATTTGATAATCAATTGTATATGGATACACAACACCAGTAGTTCCGCCAACAAATGACAAAGCAATGAAACTCATTCAGAATAATTCCAAAGCCACAAATGCACTTATGAATGGTATTAGAGAATTGGTATTCACCAAATTTTCACATTGTAAATCCGCTAAAGAGATTTGCGACAAACTTTGAAATATTTATAAAAGAGATTCAAAAGTCAAAGCAGCAAAGCTTCAAACTTACAGAGGCCAGTTTGAACAACTAAAGATGAAGGAAGATGAGAATATTGCAGCTTACTTTTTACGAGTCAATGAAACAGTAAATTCAATCTTGAGATTGGGAGAAGAAATCAAAGAATATTTAATTGTTCAAAAGGTACTAAGATCTCTTCCTATGAGATTTGACCCTAAGATATCAGCACTAGAAGAAAGATAAAATCTAAACTCAATAAGCATGGATGAACTACATGGAATCTTCACAGCATATGAAATGAGAACTGAACAAGAAAATTTGGATATAAAATAAGTAGCCTTCAAAGCATCTAAAATTTCGAATCAAAAGGGAAAGCAAAAAGAAAAACAGCATAGCAGCAACAGTGATGTCTCGGAAGATGATGAAGAAGCGACCAACTTTGACATAATATTGAACAAGGGAACCAATAATAGGTATAGAGGTAAGCTTCCTTTGATTTGTTTTAATTCTGATGGTTTTGTTCATTTTTCTAACAAATGTCCTCATAAGAAAAAGAGAAATTATGAAGGTTACTCAAATATAAAACAAACATATAAAGGCAAAAGAACCACAAAGAAAGTTTTCAAGAAAATCTTATGCACCAAAGAAGACATCTCATCATCAGATGAAGATGAAGTTAGTGACAGTGAGATAGAAAGAGTTCTATTCATGGCAGGAGAAGACTCTGATAAACAAGACTCCGAAGAAGAATATGAATAGGCTGAAGAATAATATGAAGAGGTTGAAGTTGACTATCGAGAAGAATTGTTGTGTGCCATAGAAGTTATCAGAAGATAAAATAAGAAAAAAAAGAAACTACAAGCGGAACTAGACAAGAAAGAAGACACTTAGGAACCAGAACAAATGATCACAAATTTGAAGGTTCAAATTGAAGAATATAAAATAATTGAAGAAGCACTCAAAGAACATCTAGAAGGAAGAGACGGGATGAAATTTGGAAGAAGAAATTGTCACATTAAGAAAGGATCTTCAAAAGAAAAATATGCAGAACAACTCAAAAGTTTTGAATGACATTATCAGTAGTCAAAAACCTCATCATGACAAGTCCAGACTTGGATACAATCAGATAGAAAATGGTTTAAGCTCCAAAACAACGAAACAAGAAACATATCCAAAAAACTATGCAGAAACGATCAAAGGGGATAGGAAGGTCTACAAAGAAAATTACAGGGACACTCCTCCACTGAGAAGATTCAGATTTCAGAATCACCGACATATAGAAATAGATAGGCCTTAGGAAGAAGAAGGATTCATAAGAGTACCTCCTTTCAGAAGATCTTCAAATCCCGTATATCAAACTATCTTTTTTGGTTTATGTTATGCATGTAATAATTTTGGACATAAAGTTGTGAATTGTAGAGATAACAACAGGAACATAAAAAAATTTGAAAGTCATACACAAAAGGGTTATCCAAGAAGGCCTAGTGAAACACAGAGAAGAAGATACAATAGATTTAAATCTTTGAGCATTGAAATGGAATGCTACAAATGTAACAACTTTGGACACGTGGCCAAAGATTTCATAATTACAGTCCATCCTAGAGAACCACAACAGAACAACAATAGTCATAGACAAGAACCTTAGAAAAGGACATGGATGAGAAAGCAGAATCAGTATAGCAATGAAGAATGCACACTCGCTCTACAAACTAAGCAGAAGAAATATGCTTGGTATGTTAACAATGGTTTTTCAAAACACATGACAGGTGATAGAGACAGGTTTCTTACATTAAGAAAGGAAAGAGATGGATTAGTCTCTTTCGAAAATGATGATTCAGCTAAAATCATTGGAAAAGGCTGATCCAGGGGGATATCGGTGGCCACCCACCTTTTTCGACTAGTTCAAAATAGTTTTCTGGCAATTTTGGCAATTTACTATTTTTAACTGGTTTTAACTTCTGGGGCCATTTTGAGGGCCTAAATGAAGGTTTTTAGAGATATAGGTTCTAAATGATAGCTTAAGGCATGATTAATCCCCCAAAATGAATCTCCTCGATGATACCTTTCCAACGAGCTATCATACGCCTAAAATGGAGATCGTATACAAAAGTTACGACCCCGGGAAGTTGATGTACTAACTTACCCAAATGGGGCCCACATGACTTTTGGTGCTTCATCTCCTAAGGTTAGGTTTTTGGATGGCTAATGTTTTTGGAATTCCTGTTTATTGTAAAAAGGCCTTCAGAGCCTCATTGTAAGCATCTTCTTGCGAATGCAAGTAGCCGCCACATCTCTTCTCAGAGATAACCTGCCACAATTCTAGTGAGTCTTTCACTCTGTATTTTTATAGTCTCTGTACATTTATTTCATTAATAGAAATCATGTATTACTGTATCTATGTGTTTATGGTTGCATCTCTGATATATTTATGTTATATTATTGGATATATGCAATATCTTTGTTCATTTATTTATTATATCTCCACTCTCATTTCGTGCCAAAAATAATCCGGATCAGCGGTATCAAAGCAAGCTGCTCTTGATCATTTTTTTTCAGTGCATGACCCCGACGAGGTCCGAGTATAGAAAGTTGGGTCTTGAGCTTGTCTCTCTTGAAGACAACCACTCTCGCACACCCAAGAAACCCTCAATGGTGGAAGAAAATAAAAATGACAGAGCAGACGATCCTATCAATCTGTTGCTTGAGCAAGCTCTCATGCGACAGAGGGATGAAATGATGGAGAATTTTTCCCACATCCTTCAATACCTCCCGATAGCAACAGGCGCATCTTCATCAAGTAGCCACTTTGGAGGCACCTCTCTTTTAAAGGTACAAGTTAATTTTGATATTCCTATATTTGAAGGATAGATAGATGTAGAAGCCCTAGAAAAATGGTTAACTCTGCTAGAAGGTTATTTCTTTGTTCACAATTTTTCCGACAAAGAAAAGATCACCTTCACACTCCTTAAAGCTCTCCCTCATGTCAAACATTGGTAGGAAACTTACTGGGAGAAAAGTTCCACATAATAGTCTGGAATATATGAGGTCAAGCCCACTTGATATTTTTTTGTGGATGCGGTAAAGGAACAGTATTACCCTGTTCGAAACTATGAGGACCAAAACATGAGATGGACCACACTGCGGCAAGAGAGGGGCCAAGTAGTTTTGAAGTTCAGCAATACCTTCCATACCTTGTGCACCAACTTGGGTATCAAAGACTCAGAATGACATTTGGTTCTGAAATACCATGGGGCTCTACACAGATACATCCAGACTAAAATGGATTTTCTGGACATCTCATCACTCGATGTTGATTATCAATATCCTATTAAAATTGAGCAGAAATTTAAGCACCAGAACAAACGGGAGTTTGAGTCTACAAATCCGCAACAACCAAAGTATGACAAAGATGACCCTAACAAACAGTCTCATGAAAACCAGTCCAAGACACAGGAAAAGAAGGGTCACGGGAAGACAAAGAAGGACATTAGAAAATGGTGTGAGTTCCACAAAATCCTCTGGCACAACACCGATGAATGTCGATCAAAACAATCATTGGTGGCTGAGATCAACGACAAAGAGCCGAACCCTGATTCAGAATCTGATTATGAAAATAATGGTAAAGGACAGATCATTGACACATACCCCACTGCTATTGTTGCGATTGCAGCAATTCAACCAGAAGAACCAACAGATCCCGAAGAGGGGGAACACCTTTTTCATTCACAAATGTGGGTGAAGGGGACCCTGTTGCATTTTATTGTTGATAGAAAAATCCATAAGAACCTCATCTCAGCAGAGGTCGCCAAACAATTGGGATTGTCGACAACACCACACCCACAGCCATACAACATCGGGTGGCTTCGCCAAGGATGAGATCTTTGTGTCATCCAACAATGTCGATTGTCCTATGACATCCAGCCCTTCTAGGATGAGGTATTATGTGATGTTGCCCCACTGGATGTCTGTGATGTTCTCTTGGGAAAACCATATATGTGGAAGCACCATGTTGTTTATGTGTCTCGACCCCGTCATGTCATTATTTCTCTAGGGGGTCATCTCTACAGAATACCAGAGGTAGTTCCAACTATTGTTCAACCTAAAAAGTTTCACAAGGTATTATCTCATATTGTAAAACTCATCTTCTTCACAATTTGTTCAGAAGCGGAACGGAAGGAAACTGCAACCACTACAGCCTCTCCCCCTACACCTTATATCTAACAGAAGCAAGTCGATAAGGTTGCAGAAAAGCGCAAAGATTCCTTCTACACACTTTCCTCTCATGTATATCAACTTGTTGAACAGCCTTAGCTTCAACAGGTTCATGACAGACTTCCACAAACTAAGCAGTGCGACATCTCCATCAATACAAGCAGCTCACCAAGATGCAGATCCAGTAAACACTTTTCCCTCTACCCTGGGAACTCAATGCAATGGAGACCATTTCTTCCTAAAGAGGGAGGATTGATCCAGGTGGATATTGGTGGCCACCCACCTTTTCTGACTGGCTCAAAATAGTTTTCTGGCAATTTTGGCAATTTTCTATTTTTAACAGGTTTTAACTTCTGGGGCCATTTTGAGGGCCTAAATGAAGGTTTTTAGAGATCGATGTTCTCAATGATAGCCAAATTCATGATTGAGACCTCAAAATAAATATCCTCGATGATACCTTTCCAACGAGCTATCATACGCCTAAAACAGAGATCGTATGCAAAAGTTACAACCCCAGGAAGTTGATGTACTAACTTACCCAAACGGGGCCCACATGACTTTTGGCGCTTCATCTCCTAGGGTTAGGTTTTTGGAATTCTTTTTTATCGTAAAAATGCCTTCAAATCCTCATTGTAATCATCTTCTTGCGAATGCAAGTAGCCGCCACATCTCTTCTCAGAGATAAGCTGCCACCATTCTAGCGAGTCTTTCACTCTGTATTTTTACAGTCTCTGTACATTTCTTTCATTAATAGAAATCAT